>JACEFZ010012155.1:322500-619150 GCA_014155875.1 Cepaea nemoralis
TTTAGGCAACTGGCTGATGTGTATATTCTTTTTTTAGTGATGTCATGAAGTCTTTTTGTGCATGAATTTGGTATTCCAGATGTTGTGTTGCTTTTCAATTTTCCTGCAATTGTCCTCATGTCATGCTTCTACCCGTC
The DNA here is from genome assembly GCA_014155875.1 of Cepaea nemoralis. Lineage (NCBI taxonomy): Eukaryota > Metazoa > Mollusca > Gastropoda > Stylommatophora > Helicidae > Cepaea > Cepaea nemoralis. The sequence goes on from JACEFZ010012155.1 coordinate 322,638, forward strand.
ATGTTTCACAAAAAACTAGACCTATTTTTAATATTCCTTAATGACATGTAAACTAGTGAATTTTATTCTTCTTCTCAATATCCTATTTTAGAATATTTATTAAAAGAAACCTGTTGAAGTCCAAGGGAAATCAACAGTTAAATTTTTCATGGATAAGTTTAATGGCAGTCAAAAAGCTCAGAATTATGGTGGACTATGTTAAGAAAACTTGATACCAGTCTTCAGCGTGACTAGACTGACATGATATGGCAGTGGTAGGGTCACCTGCATGCTTCTGTGACAGACTGAGGTTCAATTGTCTCTGTCTGCCTTTTCTTGGAAATATCAAAATTATTTTCTTGGGTATGTTGCAGTTGTAAGACTGTGGTCTGATAAGATTCTGAGTGAACTCCCTATTTCTCTTTGTTTATTCTGTGTTCATGATTTTTCTGTCATTAAAGGAAGAGTTGACTGTTATTGGCTGTTGCCCACGCAGAGTTAAAAACAAATTTTACAAAAGCAACAGACACTATAAATATTCATATCATTTAAATCTCTTATGTAGAAGACAAGAGGAAACCACATTAAGGTCATAAGAAAACAGCAATCATAATCTAGATTTATAGTGGAGTCACAAATTCAAATAACTTTATACACACACAAATTTTTAGACTGAATAATCTGACATGTTGGACACCTCTTTATAAATTCTTCTCATATTTATTATAATTTTATATCTGTTTTTTTTTTTTAAAACAGGCATCAAAAATAACCTCCAAGGAAAGATTGATGATGTGGATGTGTCTAACACATCATCATTGACATCATTTTCTCCCTTCATGTCAGCACTAGAATTGTCTCCATTTCTGACATCGTCTGAGTCATCTTTACCCACGGACTATGTGTGGCATGAAGAGAATATTCCCAGGTCTGTTGATCACTTGTATTAATTTGTTACTGTAAATAAGTAAAGTGCCTGTTTAACTTCCATTAAAATGTGTTGGGGATGTGGTGTTAGACCCATTAGTACGTGGCATAAGAGTAATATGATTTGTATTGTCAATTGCCCCTTCTTCTTTTGACCCTTTTCCCCAATGAAGTATGGGTCTTCAGTCAACTTTTGCCAACTCGTCCTATCTTTTATTATCTCTTTCAGCTCCCTCCTTGTCCTCCCCACATTATTCATCCCTGTCTCTAATTTTCCCCCCATGTGTTTTAGGTCACCCTCTACTTTGTTGGCACAGTGAGTTATAGATAATGGACTTTCTAATTATACAGATAAATATATAAATCAGGTTTTCTCAATGTGTGTACTACCCAGCACCAGCATCTTTTCCTCATCTTTTGTATTTGTTTATTTCTCTCCATGAACTTCATATGGTGATTCTGTCACACCGTAGTATTATGTCTATTCTGTGCAGGCACCATTAATAAATGTGTAGTTTATTAGTAATTGTCTTAGTCTTTCTACATGTTTCTATTCCATACAGTAGTCCAGATTTAACGTTAGAGTTGAGAATTATAAATTTGCTGGTAAGCTTAATTTCCTCAACAAGTTTCCTAGTGGTATGATAGCTTTTTGCCTTTTTCTTATTCTAACTTCTCTATCAGTTCTCCCATATTTGTTTACTTAGGTGTAAAAGATAGTGCAGTTTCACTAAGGTAAATCAAATTATCATATCCTTTTTTATTCTTCTGATTATCTCTGTCTTTCCCACAGTTAATAAACACACAGGTATTGTTTGGCTCTCATGGAAGTAGAAAAAAGAAGTAAGGATTAGAGGACGCAATCCCTACGACTTTCTTCTACTTCTGTAAACACCAAACAATACATGTATGTTTATTTATGAACTGCCTTAGAGGCCTCAAAGGGTTAATCAGTTGATATTTCTTTTCCCACAGTGAATTGTTAGACCTAGTAGTTGTTACCTCCCATCAAATATGTTAAGTTTATCATGCATTTTATTTTGTTCAACCGTCCCTTCTTTCCCAAAACTAATCTCTAGGATACATTTTGTGTCATTCATATCTTCTTCTTCTTCTTCTTCTTCTTCTTCTTCTTCTTCTTCTTCTTCTTCTTCTTCTTCTTCTTCTTCTTCTTCTTCTTCTTCTTCTTCTTCTTCTTCTTCTTCTTCTTCTTCTTCTTCTTCAGCGTTCCGAGCCATTGAGGTTCTTTGCTTTGATACAATCTGTCTCCATTCATCTCTCTGGTTGACCTTCTCATGCCAGTCATTGATTCCAAGCGCTTGTAGGTCTGTATATATATTGTCTCTCCACTGTCTTCTTGGTCTACCTCGGGGTCTACAGTCATTTATTTCCTGAGTGTAAGCGAGTTTTGTTTCCCTATTGTCTTCCATTCTTTCTATATGCCCCAGCCATTGTAGTCTATTAGCCTTCATGATACCAGTGATTAGCGGGGACTCAAACAGATCATAAATATCTTTGTTACTTCTTCTTTTCCACTCTCCACTTTATGTATCCCTAATGGGTCCAAAGATGCGTCTTAAAACTTTGTTCTCAAAGGTTTGTAACAAGGCTTCATCTCCTTTCATTGTACTCCAGGTTTCAGAGCCATACAGCACAACTGGTCTGATCAGTGTTTTGTATATTGTGATTTTGGTGTTATGAGATAGCACATTTGTCATTCGTATAGCTTCATAAAATAAATTATGCTGCCAATGAGGTTTGAACCTCAGATGATGGCATTGGTATGCCAGTGCACTACTTAACAGAGATTTGTGCAAAAAAGAATGTTGAGCTGCAGCTAGATGATATGATGCTCCCACATTTATCTTAAGAAGATGATGAACGTGAACCTGGCAGCAGGACTGTAGATATAGCTTGATCAATGACCACAATGCTGAGAAGACAAAAGAAGAAGCCAGTGTGCTAAGTTGATGTTTTCAGGTTTAACTGTCATTACTGTTGTTCACTATGGTAGTACTGCTGTTTGCTGGAATAGAGAAAGTGAACATGCAATTTAAAAAGCTGATTTCACAGACATGTCACAGAAGATAAAAATATATTTACCACCTGCAGATAAAGAGTGGTTGACACATGAAGTTATTTGTCATTTGTACAAAAATGCTGCATACTGTTGGAAACAAGAGAAACAAAGCTAACATCAAATGTAAGTAAGGGGTAGATCAATTGACAGATGGTAAAAGATACATCTGCTGTCTACAAATAAACACTGGTAGAAGATTTTATTACTTTCTGTCAACTTGTTTGTCTGCAAAATTAAACACAAATAGTAATTTATTTCAGTATAGTAATTTCAGCTTGGAATTTGGTAAAATTATTGTTTGAAATAATCCATTCCCCCCCTCCCCCCCCCCCTCCACACACATACACACACACACACCTACACACAGACACCAGATATATATATATATATATATATATATATATATATATATATATATATATATATATATATATATATATATATATGAAACTTGATCAGACAACGCTGCAGAAATATCTGTCAATAAACTTAAGAGGATAAGCCATATAAATTGGATGACTGAAGACAGTTATTTACTGGTGTGACTTTTCTTGCATTTATGGCCTCGCAGATATACCATATTTAAAAAAAACAATTTTGCAAGACACAAACAATAGATTGCATGATTTATGGCCTGACATTTAATTATTATTTAGGATTTATCTTAGTGCTTTAGTTCATGTTGTGTGATTTCTGCAGTATGTACCCGACGAGATGCAGCGAAATATACCAGGCATTAAATTGTGCACTTTATTTTTTGTGTCTTCATTATTCAAGTTCACAAGATTCAAATCAGTGTTTTCCCATAGTGAATTTGAATAAAGACAATTTCACTAGAGAAAAACACTCAGTTCTCACATATTAGTGGGAGTCCAGTGCAAGAGTCGAGTCAGTTGTTGAATGCTTGATATTGATGTTATGTATATCTCACTAGTAGCACGTATATTTTCTGGTTGTTGATTACAGTACTAACTTGCTGAGTACATATATTTTTTTCTAATTGTCTTTTTATATGTATACTTAAATAACAGGACTAAAGTGGGGGTTATAGCTGCACTAGATTTTATTAGAAGGCAGCAAGTCAAATGGTTTGGCCATGCAAGTAGGTCACCATTCAACAGTATACCACAACAAGCAATGATGTACAGACCAGAGGGAAGCAGAGGAGAGGCCGACCACATAAACGATGGACACAGGGAATAACAAAGTCCATGGGAATATCGATACATGAAGCCCATAAGTGGGCACTCTCCTGCTGTTTATACTTCACCTCGACACCGCAAGGTACAAGAGAAACATAATAAAATGAGACTTAAGTACTGATAATATTTAATTAAGTCTGATTATAAATGTATCAGTGTGTATAATTTTTTTAGATTATGGTACACATCTACTAAGTAAAGATATATTTTCTAATTATAATTTTGAATTAATAAAAATCAATTAAATCTAAGTAAATGTATATTTTGTAAAGGTTTGGTAGTGTTTTATCTGAGTGTCAAGACACCTGGAATCTGAACAAACATGGTGGCATTATCCTGGCTACTGATAGTGAAGATGATCCTAATTATATGATACCTCAGTTTGATGGAACCTCAGATGAAACTTCAGGTAAGTACATCATCTTATTTGTGGCTCATCAGATACCTCAGTGATTTATAATCAAGGTTTTCCCCTGTTGGTTATCTTCAGCAATATATGTAAGTGTGGTAGTGTCCTTGTCTATGTAATATTATCAAACCAGAATTTCACCATTTACCTTCAAACTCAGAGTTTGATATTCTCTAAGACCACTTTCCACATCCATGAGGGTTTCTCATGCACGAGTCGCAATGTTATCTGTGCGATCATCTGCACACGGTGTGCCATTAGATATATCGGTGAAATACATCTACGTCTTGCTGACAGGTTTAGGCAACACCTCTCTGATATCAACAGTGGTGCCCAGAAACTGTTATCCATACACATTCAACACTTCTGACCACTGTAGCGTAGCCGACATAAGGTCACGGCGATCAAATCGTGCGCATCTCACGAATGTGATCGCAGGACATTAGAAAACCATCTCATCTTCCAGTTGGGTTTATTCTCCCCTCAAGGTCTCAATGTCCAACATAGTTTCATTTAGCTTCCACTCCTCTCCCCTTTCCCATCCTCACAGTTGTATAGTCCACTAGAAAAAGGTGGCAGCATATCCTTTACAGGACATCACAATCAACCCCAGCATTACTTTTGCTGTTTGCGATTCCTTGGCAAATTTGCATTCAGTGGCATGTCATTGCTTTCTGAGCGACCTGGCACTCATACCACATTATGCAAACCAATGCAGGGCAGTCTGCATTCAAATTGCCCGCAGCTGTGTTTTGATCACGTTATGCGGAATTGCGAACTACGTCCCTGACACCTTCGCCGCAGAGCCGGCTTTAGTCCACTACTAAACCCATTTTACCATTCGCTCACATGGGTGTCTCCCCATTCCTACCATGGAGTGGTTAAGTCAATCCCATAGCTTCTGACATTATTGACCTTTAGCCCTCTGACCTGCATGAACCACACATTTTTATGTAGTGTTTTTCGTGTAGTTGTGTGTCTGTTTGTGCTTGTTTGTTATATGCTGATGAAGGCTTTAGCCATAACGTCCATTCTATTTCTTGTAATTGTGTTCTAGTAAAGCTCACAATCTACTTCTCGTTTTTTGGTGATTCATTAATTGCCTTCAGATAGAGAATGATTGTTCTACAAGAATAGTGGCAGTTACATAGTCAAGTTTGTGATGTTTGACTATTGACAAGAGTAGTTATTGGCAGCCAGTACATGCATGTGTTTATCCTTTCTATTAGTCATTTATTAGACTCTATATTGAGTGTATACTCTTACATGCATCTCTCTTACACTCTCTAGTTTACTCTTGCATGATCTTTCTCTTTCTCTTGCAGCCTGTCTCTTACAATCTCTCTCACATTCTCTTTATGTTGCATACTCTCACATGCTTCTCTCTTACATGCTGTAGTTTACTCTTGCATGATCTTTCTCTTTCTCTTGCAGCCTGTCTCTTACAATCTCTCTCACATACTCTGATGTATTGTCTTTCTTCCATGTATACTCTCTCACATACTGTCTCACATAAAATACAAGTATACAAGAAATCTTTGTACACAGACTTGGCTATACTGTGCTAGGTTTCTCTTCCCCACCTGTTCTAGTATACTTTGCCTTGATGATACTTGCTTCTATATTGACATTGACATATTTCCTACAGGTTCACATCAGAAATCCAACCAGAATCACATTCCCCCTAATGTGAGTCAGCGTATAGATTGTTTGCAGCCATCAAGAGATCCAGCTGAACATCGGAACTCCAGAAGTAACGCTGAGGCAGATGGCCCATTAGGTATGTCATGGAACACAGAGACAGCTGGAAGAGAACTGGGAAATCCAGAGATGCATTCACCTGACAGTAGGACACAGCAAGATATCAGCCAGGAATGGCCACAACAGTCATATCAGTGGTTTCTGCATCAACAGAAAATGCCTACATTATTGCCACCATCACCAGCAGCATCCTTCCAGTCTCCCACTCACAACCCACATGCATCCCCTAGCCAGCTGCAAGCACGTCGAACACCATCGCCACCTCAACTACAACCCCAGAGTCCTGCTTATAAGTCAGTACTGACCAGTAAATCACATCAACATCCATACCAAAGTCCATCTCACTACCCTTATCAGTCTCCACAATCAAGTTGGGGTTTCCATTCTTCACATCAGCCATACAAGTCACCATCTGGCAGTCAGTCATCTCAGCGATCTTGGGAAACCAGTGATTATTATCAGTCAGAACCAGTAGACAAGTCGTACCAGTCACCCACAGTAAGTGAGGCACAATCTTCAGGTCTGCTGTATGAGTCACCATGCGCTAGTCATCAGTCTTCTCAAGGTCATCTGTATCAGGCTGCCAGGAATCGGGTGCACCCTTCTACTTATCAGTCTTCTCAGCCACAGGATGTGTTTCATTCACAAAGATATCCACATCCCTATCATATCCCAAGACATGATGCATGTGACCCAACTCGCTCTGTGTGGGGATCCCACAGTTATTCTTCTCACAACCAAGGGCAGTCAGACACTCAACATTTAGAATCCTGTCAGAACTCATGTGTCACTTCAGCATCCTCTGTAGTGAAGGTTCAGTATTCTAGTAATGAAATACAAGCAGTGACATCTGACTGTGATTGTAATCAGACAGACTCACAAGATTGTTTATTTCCCCATGATTTCAGAGAAAAGCCTTCAGTGAATCCTTCGTTCAGTCAGTCTTCAGCTACAGGAGTTGCACACATGTCTGTACAAGAGCTGAAATCTAATGCCCCCTTCCAACATTCGGTGACCTCGGTGGACAAACAGCCCTCAGTCAAAAGCAGTTTGGGTCTGGTAAATAATGCTGACTCCTCAAAAGCAAACAAAGAGGAACTTGGAATACTCTATTCTACACCAACCTCAAAACAGTTTTTAATAGAAGAGCCAGGTGAGATAAATATCAGAAGGGATAAACAAACAGCTTTTATAAAAAAGATCATTGACAGTCCCACTCCACCAATGCCTGGGAGGAGGTACAGAAACAGAGTTAAGCAGAATGTGGAACTGCCGGGGCGATATCGTAGCACCAGTCTTTCCTCTCCTGTATCTCCAATGAGTGAGTATCACAGATGTAATCCTCAACCTGATGTCAACTTACCGGTGGTTGGACAACCTGGCGTGTCTCAGGCTGCTCCACATCCACTCACCGGTGAGACGAGAATGCCCTCACCTATGCACAGCAGTGCCTGGCAGTATTGGAAAGAGCAAAACTTCCCATTCGGTTGTCAGTGGCAGGAGTGGAAGATGCATGAGTTGCAGAACTGTGACAACTCTGAAAACCTCAGTGGCAGCGGTGTAGAACCAAACACTCAAACTGGTTTAATGGGCAGCAGATTACAACACACATCATGTAGTGTTGAGTCTTCTATTTATGACAAAAATTTACAGTCAAATGAAATGACTCTGTTTACTAACACAGAGGGTGTCTTTCAGAACAGCTTGCATATACCATCATCCTCCTGTCATATATCTGCCAGCAAGGTAAAGACAAGTGACAAGTCAGCTTCACCTAGTCCCCATCATCTTGCACCACATGTAGATTCAGTAGATGCCTTACATGTGAGCCGATTAGCCTCATCTGCGCCCATTTCTTTCTCTAGTAGGAGCAATATGCCTGTTTCAGCAGTAAACTCAGCAATTACAGAATCCATTACTGTGGGAACACAGTCCGGGCAAACATCTGAGAGGGCCAACCTTGACCCAGCAGAAAAACATAGCTGCACTGACCTTGGTGTTTTCAGTGACCTGAAACCTGAAAGTCAAAGTAGTTATAAGAATATGGATAGCATACATTTCCATGTTGGAAAACAAGACATAAAGAATATGGACCTTCTTGAGACTGCAAGCCCTCATATTGATATTACTGATTATGGTGGGAAATCTAGTCCTGCCTATAGCATAACATTTCAAGTACCAACAACAGGTTTGAAGAGTGCAAGTAACTTTAGCTGTGCTGATAGTAGGACAGACAATGTTGAAGTGGTGAGAATGCACCCTGTGGATGCTCACAGTAACAGTTTACTGAAGATTGGCCATGAAGTTGTGAAAGCAGTCAAACTCAGCGAGGTTGAAGTTGAGGGGTATGTTGCCAGCGAGCTTTTACCACCTGATATCATACCTCCAGATGGTTGTGCTGATCAGCTAGAGTTGGATACCTCAGCAGTGGGTATTAGTGAACACCATCTTGATGATAGAGAAGCAGCAATGTTGTCTACATGTAACACAGATTTCCTACAGAATAAGGCACCTGGTCAGAATTCTGTGAATACTGGTCTAACTAGTGCACACACGGCTAGAGCTAGTCCAGCATTAAATTGCTTTTCTCCAGTTCATTCAGAATGGATACATCGTAACACTGATCACAGTTTGGCAAATCATAAGCAAGAGATTAGGACTAGTTCTGTTCAGTCTGAGGATTCACATATAGAAAACCTTCCATGCTTAAACAAATTTGAAGGCATCACTAGCCTACATGAATCGTCCACAGATGAAAAAAGCAGGCAGATTGATTCTCAGCTACCAAGGAATTACTCTGGTAATCTGGTTCATCAGTTCAGTCCAACATCAGATAGTTCAAGTGTGCATTCAGTGCCTTCATCCATCAAAGATAAATATCACGTAAGGCAGCAGGAAGTATGTACAAGTCACGTACTTCATCAAGCAGCAGCAGCAGCACCACCGTCATAGCCATCAACATCACAAAGCACGCTTGCAGCAGCGGCTGCCACATTCTGGGCGCTCACATCCAGATCTAGACACTGAATTACAGCCCACAGATCAGCATGGATCAGCTGGTAGATTTCACAGTGGAACTGTCTGTGACAACACCTGTGATGAGGACAGACAGGCTCATGCGAATGCTAGTAATGGGTCTTATGTTGATGTTCAAGCAAATGTAGCTTGCAGTAGCAATGACACAGCTGTGAAAAAACATGCTGCCAGGTCCACTTTGAAGCAGCCAATCATAGGCCACCTATCGTCTGCAAGACATGCAAGCAGTAGTGCTAACAGCACTGACATGAATGCACATACTAAACAGTTACGTAGCATAGATCAACTAGATGAGACAGATGCTTCTGATGTCTCAAGACCAAATCAGCTTGAACATTCAGAAGACAGTTCCAGTTCATCACTTTTAGCTCAGGCCAGTTGTGAGGATGAAATCGCACACAGCAAGTATTCAGCAAAGATTGTTTCAGAACAGTCAAGTCAATTAAGTGAATTTACCTCACAATATGGTGAACAGAAAAGGAAACTAAGCTCAAGGAAAAATGTCAAAGCTCTGTGTCTGACTATACCAAAACCTCAGTCACATGTGAATCCATTAGACTTATATGGGAAACATACATGCTCGGCTGATGCTGACAGGAGCTCAGCTGGTAGTTCTCACAGAGAGTTGGATGACAGTGGGAGTAACCATCAAGGTACATCAACAGTTCGTAGACCCAGAAGGTGTTCTAGACTAGACAGTGTTAACTCTGAGGCTGAAGGCAGACATAGCCCACGGAAGGCAAAAACGCAGTCTGCATATTCCAAGAACTCACATGTTCTGAAACTAAAGAAGACCAGAAAATCAGCTGTGTCTTTAATTGAAGGAGTGCATTATGTTGTTGTGGGAAAGTTTAAAGGTGATAAGGAGATGTTAGTGAAGACTACAAAATTAAACTTGACCCCATCTGAAAGTGTTAAAGCATATGAGTTTGAGAAACTCACAGCAAAGGAAATAGTGAGAGTAGTATCACTGGCGAGTTTACTTGAGAGTAAGATGTATGCTGGGGATTCCGATAACATGACCTACTCTTGTGGTGTCTCCAAAAGCCACAGTGATATGTACCCTCATAATCCACATTTTGAGAGTGTCAACTCTAATGTACACCATGCTGTACCAAACACTCAGAGTTTCCTGGAAGCAAGTGTGGACATTTCACAACACAGTAGTGTCAAGGATGGATTCCAGCCAGACCGTTTTAGAAATAGAAATGAATCTAAAAATATTTTTGCTAGCTTCACAAAAGAGAAAGGTGAAGATAATGAATGTAGGACACGTCTTAAAGAAGACCATTTTTTCTTCAGGTTCAAAGAAAGTTTTATCAAGCACTGCAAGGGGAAAGAGCACGTCTCTGATTTAGAACTACAGGACCATGACAATATGTTTTTTGAAGGCATCAAAAGATCCAGTTTTTGCAACTTCCAGCAGAAATTCTTATCCAACATTCAGAAGCTCAAAAGTGGGGATTACTCTTCTAGTTCTGATGATGAGGATGATGTGTTGGATGAAACAATTTTGAAAAAGAGGATTGTTTTGTCACACAGGCCAATCTATTCTCCAGTTGAAAGTCCTCAGAGACCTTTCAAACTTGGAAGTTCTACAACTGAAGGAAACTCGTGGACTGGTCATCCAACTGTAAAAGATGTAGTTTGTACATTTTCTGATGAGGATACTAGAAGCAATTATTTATGCAATCCAGAAAATGCTAACAATAGAAAAGAAAATAAGTGGTCGTGCGACAGTAAACTAGGTTCAGACTCTGTTACAGATAGTGGCTTAGATGCAAAAAATAAAGAAAGAAGCTATAGTGAATACCTTAACAGGAGTACAGGATGGATTGATAGGTTCCAGGAAGGAGTTGAAGCTGATAAAGACAGACAGTTATTGAAAGAATATGATGGGGACAAGTACATTGACAACTCATTAAACATAGGAAACATGAACTCTCCGGTTGAGATAAACATGCAGCAGAGGAATGTGTACCAGCAGACCTACCTTGAGAACTCCGCCTCTAACACCACGAAGGATGACGAGGTAAAGGAGGACTACTTGAAGTTCCAGATGGCATTTTTTGAGGATATCTCTTCAGATTCTGAGAGCAATGATACAATCATTATGGATACTTGCATGGGGAAAGGATATGCATTTCAGAGAGATACCACATCGCTGTATTCATCATTTTCCTTAACTGATAAACTTCCGGAAATAATAAACTTACCCACACAAACAAGTACCTTATCTGCATGTTCAGATGAGTTGAAGTTGCAGACACACATTGATCACACAGAAGAGAGTTATATTGATGTGAAACAAGCAGAGGTGTGTGAATCTGTGCAGAGGAAAGCAATCTGTGCCACTGAACGTGACCATGGATCTCTATCGGATATAGTGGACAGACGTGTTTCTGTTCCGGCATCTGAGTTGACACAAGTTTTCACACTGACCAGCAGTCAGCAGAAAGATACTTCAGTTCTAGATGGAAATAATTTTACTCCAACAGAAGACACATTGAACATGTCACAAGGTGCTTCTGCAGAAGAACAGCTTTTCCCAACTGCCAGGGGTAAGTCAAATACAGGCGTTGAACCCAACAAATGCCAAGTAGCTCAGCCAGATGGGAGTGAAATATTAAACATGTTCACAGAACCTGGGTCTAGTACAGAATCTATGTTTACAAAAACTCATCATAAAAAGAAAAGACATAGAAAATCTGTGAAAAAGCTGAAGCTAGTCAGAGCAAGTAGTGCAACTAAGGGAAGACAGACACATGAAGATGGCAACAGCAGCTGTCATGAGGAGATGGATGCCCCCGGTGAGCCTGTTTGTCAGATCAAGAGTCTTCCTGAAAGAAAGAAAACATATACATATTACACTGAAGACTTAGATTCTAACGAAGATGTTTCCAGTGACTCTAGTGATGAAGACTTTACTGTGTGTCCTTCACGGCAGAAAGGTTTAAAGATTAATATAAAATCTAAACGGAGAAATCCTGAAGAGAGGTCAATAAAAAAACTACCCAAGGCTAGTGTAGACTCTGGAAGAGCTGGCAAGAGAGGACAGAAAGCCAGCTCTTCTCGAGGCAGAAAAAAGAGAGCCCCAGGGGGAGACAAACTGCTGAGTAGTCTCAGTCTTCTACACATGGCTACACTAGCTAATCTTACAGAAATGCCATCTGACCTGCCAGATCAGCTGTCTGTGTCAGAGGCAGCTATTTACATGAAGGATGACAGTCACTCTTTGCACTATACAGACAGTTCATTATCTTCAGCTCCAGATGAGATGTTTCCTTATTCATCACAGCACTCTCCAGATGAAGATCCTCCAACAGCTGGAAGCAAGAGATGGAAACATTCCAGGAAAAGAAAATGTGCAAGGGAAAATACAACACTGTCCAAGAAGCTATTGAAGAGGCAAGCCAGTTTGAAGTATGGACAAGTTGTAACATCTGACATAGGCAGAAATCAAGTCTCACTTAGCAGACTCGCCAATAGTTTTTCCTCATCACCGGTTCCATCCAACTTTATATTCAACCAAATATCTGATGCTTCTGGTCAACAGGAAGCAGCAAACTTGTGTGAAGATGCTGGCACAAACACCACTCTACAACTCCTGGAGACCAGACGAGCCCAGGTCAATTGTGCATCTTTCTCCATGAAGGATATTCTCAAGCTGACAACTCCAGATGACTCTATGGACTCAGACAGCAGAGATAGTTCTGCACTGGTCAGATGTTCAGCTTCCAAGAAGGCTCAGGTGAAAAGCACAACTCTTTCCATGAGTGATATATTAAAACTCACAATTGTCACTAACCATAGTGAGACAGGACAGGCTGCAGCTACCGGCCGCATGCTGACCCACTTGCCAGATGCTGATTCCCCCACAGCTCAGCCTTCACATAACAGTGTAGCCAGGTTAGCATCAGAAATGTCCTTGCCAAGTTGGCAGGCATCTATGGAAGCTGTGGTCACATCTTGTGCTGTACAAGCCTGAGGCAGCTGATTATGTCAGCGCTACTAGTCATACACAGGCAGGCACCTCAGACTTATCTGGCCGTGTTAGGCCACGTTTGAAACAATTTAAAAGTTACTATCATCAGCCACACAGTACAGATAGAGAACCTTCAAAGACAGCAGATGCTCAGAAATCTGGTCCTGAACAACATGATACAGATTCTAGTGCTGAACCTGCTTCATGTGTACTTGTGGAAGGTACATCATCAAGGATGCAGGTGGAAAGAAAGCCACATAACCAGTCTGTGCCAGACAGTGATCTTGTCAGGGTGAATACTGAAGAAGTTATAAGTAATCCTGATGGTAACATGAAGACTTTGGACACAGGCTGGTATGTGGGTAGCATGGACAATCAACATGCCGGGGTTGATACTGAAGTGAAAACTGGTATTACAAGGCTACAGGAATCTCACAAGCAGATTGGCACCGGCAGCAGTAGTTGTGCTTTTTCATCATCATCTTCATCAGTACCCCAGGGTACTGTTGATGTGAAATCTGCCTTTGAAAGAGTGTCCACCACTTCTTCGCTCAATAGTGTGGTTAGTGAAACACATACTACCTCATTCTCAACTTTATCACACTTGACATTAAAAACTCCATCCACATCTCACTGTCACAGAGATAGGGAACACGAAGACTCTGAGAATGTGGTTGTTTCACAAAAGAAGGAATTCACAGCCACAACAGGGACAGTTTTAGAATTGACTGGAGTTAGTAGTCCTTCAGTCAGTCCTCCAGAAGAATGTGATCAACCAAATGATGATACTGTTCCAACCGTACCCTGTCAGGTTGTGTTAGAAGCTAGCATTCCTGGAACTTCTGTTTTACCAGTTGTGAAAACTGCCCGTCTTTCAGGAGCATCTGGTAGACCTTTCTTCAGTCAGAAAGTCAGCTGTAGTAGTACTGAGCCATTATCAAGTGACTCCAAACAAGAGAACAAAGGTAACCACAAGAGTATGAGTTTTAGGAATACAGATAGAGGAGTCAAACCATTACACCCCTTACAGATACCTCATTATTCTTTAGTGGATCAGAACTTTCAGTCACAAGTAGAACAGGTTCTGCACACTACAAAGAACTCTTCACTGTATTACCCACACTGGCAGTGGCCTGTACACACACCTGGTTCTGACTCCACAGTCAGTCCTCTCAATTTATGCACCAGTCATAAGTCTCCAAACAATTACTCTCCGATTACTCCAACATCCCCCATCTCACCTGACTACCCAACTCAAGCTCAAGGAGTCATTGAGTTTGACAAATCTCACAGAGTGAAAGAAGGAAAGCCATTGTGGTATCCTTGGTTGAAAGTTGACCCTGACAGATCAGAAACCAGAGTATCCAATGCTCAGCCTTCTCACTGTAGCAGTGACGAATACAAAGTTCAGACAACGAGAAATAGCAGACTGCCAGACTTGCTTCCAGTCAAGCAGAGTGAGCAGGAAGGAGTGTCTCATGTTTTCCGAGAACCAGCTCGGGTAGAATCACAGAAAGGGAAGCATGATACGAAAACCATCTTGGATGTGCAGAAACATTCTCCAGGCAAAAGTAAGGATCAGTTCAGCTCTGTTTCTAAACCCATCTTTGTTAAACCTCGTGGTGCAGTGCCCAATACTGAGTCAGGTCCATGTCCTGGAACTACCATTGATGCCTCGGGTGTGACAGGAGATGAAAGCTTGCCTTCCACAAATTAGTTGCTCAAAAAATTGGCTGGGGCTGAGCTGAAAGTTCCTTTTGAAGTCTCCACTGTGACTGCCCCGAACATAAAATGGAGTTCTACTTAGAAATAAGTCACAGGCAGAGCCTTGTTTCTGTAGGTGTATGTTTTATGTGGGAAGTGACAAGATTACTAGCTGGCATGTTGGCTTATTGAAGTGTTAAGTGTAGAATGTCTTATTCTGTCATCACCACGGAGCTGACCCAGATTAAACTGTCCTGCTTATATTAGGTTTGTGGTCTCATTGTGAGCAAGAGACCTGCCACAATGCCTTTCCTGTCCAGACTTCAGGGATGTCAGTTGTGTTTGGCATCGTTTATCAGTTCTCAAATAATATCCAAATGTTTCAAAATAGTTTTTGTTTGTTGGATATTCTAGGCAGACATCCATTCATTGTCAACTCTCTAAGTGCCAACAGTGACACACAGACCACCAAAGGTGACCTCATTTATCCCTAAAAGTGGATTCATTCATTGCCAAATAATACCTTCCCTATTCACTGCCAAATTGACTTCCATTGATTGCCAAAAGTTGCCACTTAATATAAGTGGAGACCTTTACTGCCAACAAATTCCAGTATCAAATTCATTTTGTGTAAAATTTCATGTGGTATATACATGCATATGAGAGACCGAATACCAGAGAAAGTGATAAATGGCATCTCCTCTAATGGTTTTCTAAAATATCATTTGCTAGATTTGTGGATTAGCATGACTGGGGAATCTACATAGTTATATTGTAAGTTGTACACATACAGTGGAAGGAATGAATAACCAAACACTTGAGTTGGAGAGCATGGCCATTAGTTAACTAAGCTGTCCTGTTCCGTCTGGATTATTATCACTGCATTCCTGATATATCCAGTCATCAAAGAGAAAATGTAGCAGAACTGTCACAAGTGATCTAAGAAAATGAAGCAAAACTATCACTGGTCATCAAAGAGAAAATGTAGTAGAACTGTCACAAGTGATCTAAGAAAATGAAGCAAAACTATCACTGGTCATCAAAGAGAAAATGTAGCAGAACTGTCACAAGTGATCTAAGAAAATGAAGCAAAACTATCACTGGTCATCAAAGAGAAAATGTAGCAGAACTGTCACAAGTGATCTAAGAAAATGAAGCAAAACTATCACTGGTCATCAAAGAGAAAATGTAGTAGAACTGTCACAAGTGATCTAAGAAAATGAAGCAAAACTATCACTGGTCATCAAAGAGAAAATGTAGTAGAATTGTCACATGTCATGTAAGAGAAAATGTTGCTTAACTTCACATATCATCTAAGAGAAATGTAACAAACTGTCACATGTCTTCTAAGAGAAATATGGACCAACTCAATAAGTCATCCATAGGAATGTTGTCATCAAAGAAAGCACTCTGTTTATCAGTGATATCATTACCAATGTTTGTCAGTGTTTAATAACAGATTAGCATATAGTTCCTCATCCATCATGAGCAGTTGGGGAGATCTGAGGAATGGCACATCTTCTAAACAGATTAGCATATAGTTCCTCATCCATCATGAGCAGTTGGGGAGATCTGAGGAATGGCACATCTTCTCGGGGCTAAAAACAGGAGGTATTCAGTACAATCTGAACATTGTACAGTTAATTGGCAGTTAAAATCAGAAAGACTAGTTCTAACAGAAGCTGCCCAAACTTCATTTTGTTAAACACACAGGGACATAAAATGTAACAAATTACCCAATGTTAAAGCTGTATCCCAGATAGTTATTACTTTGTGATGGTTTCCCACTTTCCTTTCACATTGGTGGTTTGTGATCTCTGCCTTTGACAGAAATGTCCGGCTGTCAGGACAAATGAGTGCATTGCTGTATTTAAGTGCAGAATGATTTTAGTGGCCACCCAGTCCCGTGATCTGTGTTTGCCACAAGTGCTGCCTGTACTCGACTATGAAGAGATGCAGATGGGAGTTTGCCTTCATGGAGGTGAAGAGATCCTAATGCTGTTGTACAGACATGAAATAACATTCACACGAATATAAGTGCAATTGTTTTGTTTTCTCTTCCTAAGGAGCATTCCTGGCATAGAGCTGCTACTTTATATGTAGTGTTATATTTGTACATATAGCTCCTGGACATGTCATGAAGTGTTCACGTGATGACCACACCAGGTAACACTGGTGATATCGGACACTATGTTAGCATAGTTGTCCCTGCAGTTATGACAGTATGTTTGTTACTTTGTATATGTTATGTAAGATATTATGATGCACTCTGTGGTTGCTATCCCAAGGCAGATGATTGTCAGGGATTAGTGGAGTTAAGAGCTGATACCACAACATCCGCATATGTGCTCTGTTCCAGTCTGCAATAACCAGCAGTCACAATTGTGATAGCCTGATGATGTGTCTGTCTGGCCTTTCCTTTGGTCACTCCCTGCCACACCATTCTCTGCAGGCTATGATGATTTATCCACACTATATTCACATGATCCAAAAGGGCTCTGACCACATCTGCCTTCACCAAAACCCCACCCAGACCCAGCCATCTGTCCGATTGCTCATTTCCCAACACACCAGAATGTCCTAGGGAAAAGATCCATCAGATGCTCTGTCTTTGATTTTTTTAATTGAAGCATACCACTTTGCATGAAGCGTGCCACTCTACACAAAGCATGCATATCTTTACCCTTCTCAGCATACTCTGAGTCCATTACAATCACATGTGTGTGTGATTTGTCCTCCAGCCAGTGAAATGCCATGGTGACTTCTCTCATCTCCATTCTCAGACTAGATATCAGTTGTCTTCTCTCAACATCTCAACACGAGGCCTGACAACAGGTGCAGTGCTGGTCCAATGGCCCACAGAGTATGCTGGTGATTGTGTGGAGATGCCAGCATTAGGGCTTCCCTGCAGTCTTGGTTCATAGATGGGCAGATTGCAGGTCAACAACCCTTGGCCATACCATGGTGTATATGGTGCCATATGTGGCACTGTGTCATTTGGGTGAGAGTCATGTCTGGACACTGGGCTACTGTGTCATTTGGGTGAGAGTCATGTCTGGACACTGGGCTACTGTGTCATTTGGGTGAGAGTCATGTCTGGACGCTGGGCTACTGTGTCATTTGGGTGAGAGTCATGTCTGGACACTGGGCTACTGTATCATTTGGGTGAGAGTCATGTCTGGACACTGGGCTACTGTGTCATTTGGGTGAGAGTCATATTTGGATACTGGTGCATGTTGGGAGGTGCCACAGTTTTAATGGCTGTTATGTGTATATGTATATTGTACATAATTTTTACAAGTTCTTTTTCACTTTTTAAAACTGCTTTGTGTGTTCTGCTCTTGATGAACATGGCTTTAATGAATAAATTGGTTTTAAGCAGTTACTGTCTTTTTATGCTTTATGGGGAATTAAATGTTATATTTTGTAAATGCTGTCTGTTTGTAAGTGATATTTGGAGATATGGTTTTACCTGCAGAAGTTTCATGAACTCATCATCTATCTTAGCCCAGTGTCCATAAGTATTAGATACAAGGCTAATCTGTCTCTGCTGTCCTCTGTCACTTGCGTTCAGAACATCTGTCTTCCTGTTTGCTCATTGTATTTTAATTGATATATGCCAGGAAAAATTCTCAACCAAGTGGATAATTTAAGATACCTAGGGGCATTTATAACATCAGATGGAAGATGTACAACACAGGTTAAGAGCAGAATAGGGCAGGCAAAAGCTGCACTTCAGACAATGAAGAGTATCTTATGCAATAAGTCACTATCACTGAATGTAAGAAAGAGTGCTAAAATGCTATGTAGAACCAGTTTTGCTGAATGGCAGTGAATCTTGGAATGTAAATGAACAAATTAAGAAGAAATTAGAAGCAACAGAGATGTGGTTCCTGAGACGAATGTTGCGAATTCCTTGGACTGCCAGAGTAACTAACAACGACTGCCTGAAAGAGGCTAGTGAAACTAGAACATTATATACAACAATAAGAAAGAGACTTCTTCGGTCATGTGATGAGTAGAGAGGCATTGGAAAACATCGTGACAACTGGAAAGATCAAGGGGAAGAGAGGCAGAGGCAGACCAAGAGGAATGATGCTGGATGGATTGAGACAATGGCATGGAGGAATATCAGCATCAGAGTTGATCGAGAAAACGAAAGACTGAGATCTGTGGAGAGCCATGAATGCCTGCGCCAGCTGGCAGGGCACTTGATGATGATGCCAGATAATTTGAACATGAATTCATCATCATCATGTGCCATGCTGATAAGCATAAACCATCTGATACCATCACAAGCTTTGGATCAGGTCAGTGTTCTTGTTGCAAGTATGCCATGTAGCCAAGCCATCCAGAGATTTGTCTCTCTGCATTGCTCTTTTCCCATCAATCTTACGGTTGTTGTCACCCATCAATCTTACGGTTGTTGTCACTCAGTTTTCCAGTTTATTTCTCCCCATAACATGCCCAAAAAACTCTCACTATCTAAATTCAATTTCTCGAATCAATCCACTGATTTCATTTGTTTGTTTGTAGAAGATGAATTGAGGGGGTCTCCATGGCAGAGTGGTTGAGCCATCTGCCACGCACTCTGAAGGTAATGAGTTCAGTTCCCGGAGGGCGTCGTTAAGACTACGAGTGCAGTTTTCCAGAAACTCCTGGAGGTCAGCACTGGAGCTATGGAATTTGTGCTTTGTGCGATGCTCTCAGCAACCTTCTTGCCGTCTGTGGAGAGAGGATGTGCCAGATGGGTTAAATGGGTAGATGCCAGATGGCAATAAAGTCGACCCTCGCAACATTGGTGCTTTAGACTTTTAGAACATGAATTAGTTGCCTGAGTTTGTTGGAATTTATTATATTAATGGTGTGGCTATCGGTCGTGATGTCTGAACTTGGAAGTTTATATATACTTTGGAAGGAACACTGTTGACACAATACCCATGTTCTTCACACTGCATTCAGACAGATTCTTTCCAGCCTATACAAGATGTTGGTGTTGCCCACCACATGTAACATTGCTTTCCTCTTGCCTGTGGAGCCACCACTCTTCCTTCCAGCACATCACTCAACAGACGTTAGTGTCTCTCTGAGGTTTACAATTGTATATGCTTGCCTGCCTCCTGCTTGGTGGTCATGTTTGAATCCTTGCAGGACTGGCAGACTCTTACCTCAAGCTATAACTCCTATCAGCCAGACTCTTCCCTCAAGTTATAACTCTCGCTCTGTCAGACTCTTCCCTCAAGTTATAACTCTCTCTGTTAGTCTCTTCCCTCAGGCTATGTTTCTGCCTGACTCGTCTCTCAAGCTACAACTCAGTCTATCAGCCAGACTCTTCCTCAAGCTATAACTCAGTCTATCAGCCAGACTCTTCCTCAAGCTATAACTCTTTCTCTCTCTCCTATACTCTTACCTCAGGCTATAACTCTCTCTCTCTGCCACTCAAGCTATAACTCTCTCTCTGTCTGCTACTCAAGCTGTAACTCTTTGTCTTTGCCAGACTCTTCCCTCAAGCTATAACTATCTCTCTGTCATATTCTTCCCTCAAGCTATAACTATCTCTCTGTCATATTCTTCCCTCAAGCTATACCTTTCTCTCTTATGTGTGCGGGTGGGGGATGTGTGTATGTGAGTGGGAGATGTGTATGTGAGTGGGAGATGCGTGTGCAGGTGGGGAAAGTGTGGGTGGGTGGGACATGTGGGGGGATGCGAGGGTGGGTGGGAAAATGTGCGGGTGGGTCCGGATGTGTGTGTGGATCAGGGACATGTGGGTGGGGGAATTGTGGGTTTGGGTTTGTGGGTAGTGAGATGTGTGGGTGGGTGTGGATGTGTGTATGAGTGGGGATGTGTGTGTGGGTGGGAGGTGTGTGTTGGTGAATGGGGGATGTGTTGGTGGGTGGGTAGATGTGTGTGGGGAGTGTGTGGTTGGGGTGAGGGTGGAAGATATGTGGGTGGGTGAGTGTGTATAGGTTGGGAGATGTGTGTGTGGGTGGGGGATGTGTGCTTGGCTGGGTGGTGAGGGATATATGGGTGGGTATGTGTGCGAGTATGGGATGGGTTGGGGGGGGGGGGATGGGTGGGTTGATGCATGTATGGGTGGGTGGGGGGATGTGTGTGGGTGGTGGATGGGTGGGGACATGTATGTGTGACCTGGGAGGGATGTGTGTGTGTGGGGGGTTTGTGGTGGGGGTTGTGTGTCATAACATGGTAAAATGCATTATGTTTACAACATTCATTTGACAATGTTTTTTTTTTCTATGTGAATGTATCATGCACTATTGATGAACGAAAGATGAGTGATTGGAAAGGCTGGATGTAAGACGGGCTTGCGTGCCCAATTTGTTACCCTTTGAAAATAAAGTTTGTTTGTTCATTCGTTCTCTGCCAGACTCTTCCCTCGAGCTCTCTTTTTGCTACATTCTTTGCTCAAGTTAAAACTCTCTCTCTGTCAGACTCTCTCTCTCTCTCTTTGCCACTCAAGGTATAACTCTTTCTCAGCCATACTCTTCCCTCAAGCTATGAGTGTCTCTTTGCCAGCCTCATCCCTTAATCTATAACTCTCTCTCTCTCTGCTAGACTTCCTTCAAGCTATAACTATCTCTCTGTCAGACTCTTCCCTCAAGCTATAACTCTCTCTTTGCCACTCTTCATTCAAGTTATAACTCTCTCTTTGCCACACTCTTCAAGTTAAAACTCTTTCTCTCTCTGTCAGACTCTTCTCTCAAGCTATAACTCTTAGCCAGACTCTTCTCTCAAGTTACAACTGTGCCTATCTCAAAGCCACTCTTCCATCTAGCTATACCACTGTCACACTCTTCCCTTAAGCTGTTTCTCAAGCTCTGTTTCTCTCTGCAAGACTCTTCCCTCAAGCTATAATTCCTATCTCTCTGTCAAATTTTCCCCTCAAGCTATCTTTCTCTCTCTGCTAGACTCTTCCCTCAAGCTATAACTCTCTGCCAGACTCTTCCCTCAAGCTATGTCTCTGCCAGACTCTTCCCTCAAGCTATAACTCTCTGCTAAACTCTTCCCTCAAGCTATAACTCTCTGCTAGACTCTTCCCTTAAGTAATAACTATCTCTCTGCCAGACTCCCTGAAGTTATCTGCTAGACACATCCCTCAAGCAATAACTCCTATCTTTCTGTCAAATGTTGCCCTCAAGCTATAACTCTCTCTGCATCAGGCTCCTCTCTCAAGCAATAACTCATCTCTCTCTGCCATAACTCACCAAACTCTTCCCTCTTGCTAACTTCACACATTACAGCATAATACAATAAAGAAGCACACACTTATAACTCAAAATTTAATTGTTTAGATGTAAGTAGCTGTTTGAATATTGACTATTTCTTTGGACATTCCTGAGCTCATGCTCTTTCTCACCTGTTTATATCTGCTATTAATTGAGTAAATTTAGGATATGTTTACTTGTTCAAGTGTCTTTCCATTCAATGCATTTGTCAAAATAAAGTTCAAACTCACAAAGGAATAGAACTGAATGTTTATTACATAAATGTTCCAACACATAGTTTACAGTTTTAAGCATTAAAAAGCTTTGCTAAAATTGCAACATCAAATTAATTTCAAATCAATTGTTTCTGGACGGATGATAGTTTGAGAGGCTACCAGATTTGGACAAAAAATGAAATAAAATCGCACTGAAATGTCTTTTCAACAAGGTCATGAAGAAACAGCACAAATAAATAAGGGAAAACTTACAAAAATGAAAAAGTATGAACATGTATACATTAGCTGACAGTTAATGAATGTGAATATTTAATCATGTAATTGTAACATAACATAATGAAGCATTTAAATAACCATTAATCACAGCAATTACAAAAACACAAAAAGACATATATAACCTTCTGATATATAAAATATACATGGGCATTGTTTTAGCAATATTTTAGCCGTGTGAAAATACTTTCTTGCTGTGCTACAAAATTAACAGTTCATATTCTGTTAAAGGAGCATCCACCTCTGGTCTGTTGAGTGCATACACTATGTGTATCTGGTCTTTTTAGTGAAAATAATAGATGTATGTGGTCTTTTTGGTGAATGCCATGTGTATCTGGTCTTTTTTAATGAATGCCATATGTGTATCTGGTCTTTTTAGTGAATGTCATATCTATCTCACCATATCTAATTCTCTCAGCTCTCCTATTCTATTTCTCTATCTCACTATTTCTATCTCTCCATATCTATATCTTTCAGCACCCCCTATCTATCTCTCCCTACATATCTCTGCATATTTCTTGTACACAAGTTACATCATACAGAAAATCAAACAATGGATAACCAAAATCAAGGCTTCTCAAAGTATAAAAATAATTGGAAATTGCAGACACCTTTGCACATATTTAGTGTAATATACTAGCTCATACAGTTGAATATTTCATTGATGAACTCTGTGAGTGAACATTGCTTGAGACGCCCCTGCCCAAAATGACATACATCTGTTGACTGAGCTTGGGTAAACAGAAAACCTAGTAATCCCTTCAACCCAAAGGTAAAATTGTTGTGCATGCATAAATGGGCAATTTTGGTCAGGGTGAAGGTGTTCCTTGTATGTCTTCCCTCTAGATCTGTAGCCTTTATACTTCTATCCACAAAAGTTTCCCTGTATGTCTTCCCCTTACATGTTAAGCCTTTATTCTTCTCTCCATAGCTTCTTAGTGACCTCTGTATGTCTTCCCCTAACCTTCCATTCTTTCCTTCATCATAGTTTCACAGTGCATCACTGCATGTTTTCCCCTTACATGTTTAACCTCCATTCTTCTTTCAATGATAGTTTCCCTCAATGTCTTTCCCTAACTTTCTATTCTTCACCCCATGGTAGTTTCCCAGAACATTTCAGTATGTCTTCCCCATACACATTTATCCTCTATTCTTCCCCCCATGGTAGTTTCCCAGAACATTTCAGTATGTCTTCCCCATACACATTTATCCTCTATTCTTCCCCCCATGGTAGTTTCCCAGAACATTTCAGTATGTCTTCCCCATACATATTTAGCCTCTATTCTTCCCTCCATGATGTTTCTTTGTGTATCTCTGCATGTCTTTCCCTTATACACAGAACCTCTATTCTTCTCTCCATGATGTTTCTTTGTGTATCTCTGCATGTCTTTCCCTTATACACAGAACCTCTATTCTTCTCTCCATGATGTTTCTTTGTGTATCTCTGCATGTCTTTCCCTTATACACAGAACCTCTATTCTTCTCTCCATGATGTTTCTTTGTGTATCTCTGCATGTCTTTCCCTTATACACAGAACCTCTATTCTTCTCTCCATGATGTTTCTTTGTGTATCTCTGCATGTCTTTATCTTATACACAGAACCTCTATTCTTCTCTCCATGATGTTCTTAGTGCATCTCTGCATGTCTTTATCTTATGTGTGGATGTGCATGTGCCAACAACATTGTCAACAGATCCCGTGTATGCTGCCAGTTGAGAGTAGACTCGGACATCATACAACAAAAGCAGTAACCTACTTGTCAGTTTCACACACTTCCGCCACTTGTCAGTTTCACACACTTCCGCCACTTGTCAGTTTCACACACTTCCACCACTTGTCAGTTTCACACACTTCCACCACTTGTCAGTTTCACACACTTCCGCCACTTGTCAGTTTCACACACTTCCCCCACTTGTCAGTTTCACACACTTCCGCCACTTGTCAGTTTCACACACTTCCGCCACTTGTCAGTTTCACACACTTCCCCCACTTGTCAGTTTCACACACTTCCCCCACTTGTCAGTTTCACACACTTCCCCCACTTGTCAGTTTCACACACTTCCGCCACTTGTCAGTTTCACACACTGCCCCCACTTGTCAGTTTCACACACTTCCCCCACTTGTCAGTTTCACACACTTCCGCCACTTGTCAGTTTCACACACTTCCCCCACTTGTCAGTTTCACACACTTCCGCCACTTGTCAGTTTCACACACTTCCGCCACTTGTCAGTTTCACACACTTCCGCCACTTGTCAGTTTCACACACTTCCCCCACTTGTCAGTTTCACACACTTCCCCCACTTGTCAGTTTCACACACTTCCCCCACTTGTCAGTTTCACACACTTCCGCCACTTGTCAGTTTCACACACTTCCGCCACTTGTCAGTTTCACACACTTCCACCACTTGTCAGTTTCACACACTTCCCCCACTTGTCAGTTTCACACACTTCCGCCACTTGTCAGTTTCACACACTTCCGCCACTTGTCAGTTTCACACACTTCCCCCACTTGTCAGTTTCACACACTTCCGCCACTTGTCAGTTTCACACACTTCCGCCACTTGTCAGTTTCACACACTTCCGCCACTTGTCAGTTTGACACACTTCCGCCACTTGTCAGTTTTGCACACTTCCCCCACTTGTCAGTTTCACACACTGCCCCCACTTGTCAGTTTCACACACTGCCTCGACTTGTCAGTTTCACACACTGCCCCCATTTGTCAGTTTCACACACTGCCCCCACTTGTCAGTTTCACACACTTCCTCCACTTGTCAGTTTCACACACTGCTTCCACTCCACTTGTCAGTTTCACACACTTCCCCCACTTGTCAGTTTCACACACTTCCTCCACTTGTCAGTTTCACACACTGCTCCCACTTGTCAGTTTCACACACTTCCCCCACTTGTCAGTTTCACACACTTCCCCCACTTGTCAGTTTCACACACTTCCCCCACTTGTCAGTTTCACACACTGCTCCCACTTGTCAGTTTCACACACTGCTCCCCACTTGTCAGTTTCACACACTGCTCCCACTTGTCAGTTTCACACACTGCCCCCACTTGTCAATTTCACACACTGCTCCCACTTGTCAGTTTCACACACTTCCCCCACTTGTCAGTTTCACACACTGCCCCCACTTGTCAGTTTCACACACTGCCATTTACACCAACCTCTGTGACGCGTAAAGCCAGATTTTGTTCTAGAAACCAGAATTAACTCATCACAAGAGGCAATAAATAGCAAAACAGTTCCTGAACTTGAAAAACAAAGATCAACAAATTCATAATAGAAACATATGGCATTGAAATAACCAAATTTGATTAACTGAATTATAAAGGAATAACATGAATGCAGAAAATTACATTAATATTAAAATAAAATTATCTTTGAAATTAAATAATCAATTTTCTCAGCGTTTTGCCTCCCGCACTCAACAATAAAATATTCTTTGTTGCTGATTACTCCCATTCAAGACTGAGGAGCCCTGCCTCCTTGAAGAATATTCCACAAACATGATGAGATACAACAACAAAACACATACCATGGGTGTATTGAT
Organism: Cepaea nemoralis; assembly: GCA_014155875.1. Classification (NCBI taxonomy): domain Eukaryota; kingdom Metazoa; phylum Mollusca; class Gastropoda; order Stylommatophora; family Helicidae; genus Cepaea; species Cepaea nemoralis. The sequence goes on from JACEFZ010012155.1 coordinate 349,012, forward strand.
GCATGTACTGAGACATTATTGCACCAAAGTGGCATTATGTACAGGAAAGAAATATCATTTCTTTAACCTGTAATTAAATGTGATCTAATCATGAACCAACCCGCATACAAGATTTCATGGTGGTCATTGTTCTTAATTACTGAAAATAAAAACAGATAATAAAGAACAGTGGTATACATCTGTTAAAGAAAAATGTTAACTGCATATCCTTTACAGGATGTCGCAGTCAACTCCAGCATTTTTTGACTCTTTGTGTTTCCTACAGTAGTTTGCCATTGCTTTCTGAACGACCAGCACTCATACCGGTGTATGGAAACCAATGCAAGGTGGTCTGCTTCCAAATCTCCCACAACTGTTTTGAACGCGGTAAATGGGAATACGAATTGAACGTGTAACCCCTTCACCACAGAGCTGGCCTTATCTGTACCAGACAAGAAATCAGTGAACTCATGATGGCAAGCACATATGACAAAACTCTGACCACATATACTATATATATACATCCACAACATGTTCATCTCTGGACAAGTGTTCTGTATGGTGTCCATAACTCATCTATAGATAAGTTCATCTCTAGACAAGTTCATCTCTAGACAAATTCATCTCTAGACAAGTTAATCTCTAGACAAATTCATCTCTAGATAAGTTCATCTCTAGACACATATCTGCAATTTGGTGTCACTGTTTTGTGTATCAAATTGTGTAGAAATGCATACAATATATTACATATTGCATCTAAATAACCACACAGATATTTCAAACCACTCACATCTCAGAACAAGTGTCTCCAGCACCTGCAGTGTTGTCTCTAATCTCTACGGACACATCTTACAGCACTCAGTGTTGTCTCTAATCTCCACGGACTCATCTTACAGCACTCAGTGTTGTCTCTAATCTCCATAGACACATCTTACAGCACTCAGTGTTGTCTCTAATCTCCATAGACACATCTTACAGCACTCAGTGTTGTCTCTAATCTCCATAGACACATCTTACAGCACTCAGTGTTGTCTCTAATCTCCACGGACACATCTTACAGCACTCAGTCTTGTCTCTACTCTCCACGGACACATCTTACAGCACTCAGTGTTGTCTCTAATCTCCACGGACTCATCTTACAGCACTCAGTGTTGTCTCTAATCTCCATGGACACATCTTACAGCACTCAGTGTTGTCTCTAATCTCCATGGACACATCTTACAGCACTCAGTGTTGTCTCTAATCTCCACGGACTCATCTTACAGCACTCAGTGTTGTCTCTAATCTCCATGGACACATCTTACAGCACTCAGTGTTGTCTCTAATCTCCACGGACTCATCTTACAGCACTCAGTGTTGTCTCTAATCTCCATGGACACATCTTACAGCACTCAGTGTTGTCTCTAATCTCCACGGACACATCTTACAGCACTCAGTGTTGTCTCTAATCTCCATGGACACATCTTACAGCACTCAGAAGCTTCAAGTCACGTCACAGCCTAATCATGTCACGTGTTTTTGTACGATGGTACACATACTGTCATTTACTGCCAACATAGTACCTTGCGGTGTATGGCAGAGGGGTCTTTGAGCCTGAGGAATTAAGGCCACCTGGCTAGTGCAGTCGCCGCGAACTGTGCAGGTTAGAATTTTCTTTTTGCCCCCGACAGAAAAAAATTCCACTCACACCGAGGGATCGAACCTTGGTCTCCCGAATGGTACACATACATAATGATAATCTCACAGCAGATATTGCCATTAGGGTATAACATACTCAGATTTTACATATGTCATGGTTTTATGAGATGAGATAACCAGTTCCGTTCTTTGGTTGTACTGAAAAGAAAGCAAACAAACAGCCAAGAAGGTATGTTCTATATCTGAAGGTTGTAGTTCACATTCTTTGAATCATCCATTAAAATGTACACAGCTAGTTAATAAAAAACAAGATAATACAAGTACAGATACAAAATACAAAAGACAAGACAATGATTGTGGAAATGGGTGATCTCTGAAGCTAGATTTTCCACGGAACAAGTGACAACTGAAGCTGGTTGTTTCCATGGAACAAGTGACAACTGAAGCTGATTGTTTCCATGAAACAAGTGACAACTGGAGCTGTTCCATGGAACAAGTGACAACTGAAGCTGGTTGTTTCCATGAAACAAGTGACAACTGAAGCTGGTTGTTTCCATGAAACAAGTGACAACTGGAGCTGGTTGTTTCCATGAAACAAGTGACAACTGGAGCTGGTTGTTTCCATGGAACAAGTGACAACTGAAGCTGGTTGTTTCCATGGAACAAGTGACAACTGAAGCTGGTTGTTTCCATGGAACAAGTGACAACTGGAGCTGTTCCATGGAACAAGTGACAACTGAAGCTGGTTGCTTCCATGGAACAAGTGACAACTGGAGCTGGTTGTTTCCATGGAACAAGTGACAACTGAAGCTGGTTGTTTCCATGGAACAAGTGACAACTGGAGCTGTTCCACGGAACAAGTGACAACTGAAGCTGGTTGATTCCACGGAACAAGTGACAACTGATGCTGGTTGTTTCCATGAAACAAGTGACAACTGATGCTGGTTGTTTCCATGGAACAAGTGATCACTGAAGCTGGTTGTTTCCATGGAACAAGTGATCACTGAAGCTGGTTGTTTCCATGGAGCAAGTGACAACTGGAGCTGTTCCACGGAACAAGTGACAATTGAAGCTGGTTGTTTCCATGGAACAAGTGACAACTGAAACTGGTTGTTTCCATGGAACAAGTGACAACTGACGCTGGTTGTTTCCATGGAACAAGTGATCACTGAAGCTGGTTGTTTCCATGGAAAAAGTGACAACTGAAGCTGGTTGTTTCCATGGAACAAGTGACAACTGAAGCTGGTTGTTTCCATGGAACAAGTGACAACTGGAGCTGGTTGTTTCCATGGAACAAGTGATCACTGAAGCTGGTTGTTTCCATGGAACAAGTGACAACTGGAGCTGGTTGATTCCATGGAACAAGTGACAACTGGAGCTGTTCAATGGAACAAGTGACAACTGAAGCTTGTTGTTTCCAAGGAACAAGTGACAATTGGAGCTGGTTGTTTCCATGGAACAAGTGACAACTGAAGCTGGTTGTTTCCATGGAACAAGTGACAACTGGAGCTGTTCCACGGAACAAGTGACAACTGAAGCTGGTTGATTCCACGGAACAAGTGACAACTGACGTTGGTTGTTTCCATGAAACAAGTGACAACTGACGCTGGTTGTTTCCATGGAACAAGTGATCACTGAAGCTGGTTGTTTCCATGGAACAAGTGACAACTGGAGCTGGTTGTTTCCATGGAACAAGTGACAACTGGAGCTGGTTGTTTCCACGGAACAAGTGACAACTGATGCTGGTTGTTTCCATGGAACAAGTGATCACTGAAGCTGGTTGTTTCTATGGAACAAGTGACAACTGGAGCTGGTTGTTTCCATGGAACAAGTGACAAATGAAGCTGGTTATTTCCATGGAACAAGTGACAACTGAAGCTGGTTGGACTGGAACTTAAAGAAAAAAATCCCCCGTCTGGTAAGTCTCACTATGCCATCTCAAGTATCAATAAGACATCAGATATATACATACATTTACCTTACAAATAGAAACAACATTTCAAGTTCATTCCACCAAGTGCTGCAAGTAAACGTTGGTGGTATATATTTATAAATTTATAACGATTCAATAACAGTTCTCACTAGTAATATGTAAACTTCAAGAAAACAATGTTAACTAGTAAACTGACAAAACTGTAGAAATAAATAAAGTGAGAGTCACATCAATGTAAACACAGAGCAGTTGAAGAGTGACTTTAAAAGCAATGAAGAAAATAGCAAACTGAATGTTGCTTTATCTGTGTGCAAAATGTGGAATGTTCTTTTGCAGAAGAAAAAACAATAACAAATGTAATCAACAATCTGCAATGCACATTAAACATATAATTATATATAAACTGTATTATACATTACTTTAATTTTCAAACCTTTGAACATTCATCAACAACAACAAAAAGACACTGTTATTTTGCAAACATGTATCTGGGAATTAAAGTACAACATTTAAGATGACATGGTTAGAGAAAGATACTTGAACAAACCACTTTTCCAAGAATGCACATGTACTGGTGCACAAGCTAACACCATGCATTATACTTTCAACTATCTGTGTCCCAGAATCCACACTGCCTGGCTACAATCATCATGATGGAAACATCTCATGTCCCAGACTCCACACTGCCTGGCTACAATCATCATGATGGAAACATCTCATGTCCCAGACTCTACACTGCCTGGCTACAATCATCATGATGGAAACATCTCATGTCCCAGACTCCACACTCTACAGTGTCTGGCTACAATCATCATGATGGAAACATCTCATGTCCCAGACTCCACACTGCCTGGCTACAATCATCATGATGGAAACATCTCATGTCCCAGACTCCACACTGCCTGGCTACAATCATCATGATGGAAACATCTCATGTCCCAGACTCCACACTGCCTGGCTACAATCATCATGATGGAAACATCTCATGTCCCAGACTCCACACTGCCTGGCTACAATCATCATGATGGAAACATCTCATGTCCCAGACTCCACACTGCCTGGCTACAATCATCATGATGGAAACATCTCATGTCCCAGACTCTACACTGCCTGGCTACAATCATCATGATGGAAACATCTCATGTCCCAGACTCCACACTGCCTGGCTACAATCATCATGATGGAAACATCTCATGTCCCAGACTCCACACTGCCTGGCTACAATCATCATGATGGAAACATCTCATGTCCCAGACTCCACACTCTACAGTGTCTGGCTACAATCATCATGATGGAAACATCTCATGTCCCAGACTCCACACTGCCTGGCTACAATCATCATGATGGAAACATCTCATGTCCCAGACTCCACACTGCCTGGCTACAATCATCATGATGGAAACATCTCATGTCCCAGACTCCACACTGCCTGGCTACAATCATCATGATGGAAACATCTCATGTCCCAGACTCCACACTGCCTGGCTACAATCATCATGATGGAAACATCTCATGTCCCAGACTCCACACTGCCTAGCTACAATCATCATGATGGAAACATCTCATGTCCCAGACTCCATACGCTACACTGCCTGGCTACAATCATCATGATGGAAACATCTCATGTCCCAGACTCCACACTGCCTGGCTACAATCATCATGATGGAAACATCTCATGTCCCAGACTCCACACTCTACACTGCCTGGCTACAATCATCATGATGGAAACATCTCATGTCCCAGACTCCACACTGCCTGGCTACAATCATCATGATGGAAACATCTCATGTCCCAGACTCCACACTGCCTGGCTACAATCATCATGATGGAAACATCTCATGTCCCAGACTCCACACTGCCTGGCTACAATCATCATGATGGAAACATCTCATGTCCCAGACTCCACACTGCCTGGCTACAATCATCATGATGGAAACATCTCATGTCCCAGACTCCACACATGCCTGGCTACAATCATCATGATGGAAACATCTCATGTCCCAGACTCCACACTCTACACTGCCTGGCTACAATCATCATGGAAACATCTCATGTCCCAGACTCCACACTGCCTGGCTACAATCATCATGATGGAAACATCTCATGTCCCAGACACCACACTCTACGCTGCCTGGCTACAATCATCATGATGGAAACATCTTATGTCTCAGACTTCACACTGCCTGGCTACAATCATCATGATGGAAACATCTCATGTCCCAGACTCCACACTGCCTGGCTACAATCATCATGATGGAAACATCTCATGTCCCAGACTCCACACTGCCTGGCTACAATCATCATGATGGAAACATCTCATGTCCCAGACTCCACACTCTACAGTGTCTGGCTACAATCATCATGATGGAAACATCTCATGTCCAGACTCCACACTGCCTGGCTACAATCATCATGATGGAAACATCTCATGTCCCAGACTCCACACTGCCTGGCTACAATCATCATGATGGAAACATCTCATGTCCCAGACTCCACACTGCCTGGCTACAATCATCATGATGGAAACATCTCATGTCCCAGACTCCACACTGCCTGGCTACAATCATCATGATGGAAACATCTCATGTCCCAGACTCCACACTGCCTGGCTACAATCATCATGATGGAAACATCTCATGTCCCAGACTCCACACTGCCTGGCTACAATCATCATGATGGAAACATCTCATGTCCCAGACTCCACACTGCCTGGCTACAATCATCATGATGGAAACATCTCATGTCCCAGACTCACACTGCCTGGCTACAATCATCATGACTGGAAACATCTCATGTCCCAGACTCTACACTGCCTGGCTACAATCATCATGATGGAAACATCTCATGTCCCAGACTCCACACTGCCTGGCTACAATCATCATGATGGAAACATCTCATGTCCCAGACTCCACACTCTACAGTGTCTGGCTACAATCATCATGATGGAAACATCTCATGTCCCAGACTCCACACTGTCTGGCTACAATCATCATGATGGAAACATCTCATGTCCCAGACTCCACACTGCCTGGCTACAATCATCATGATGGAAACATCTCATGTCCCAGACTCCACACCGCCTGGCTACAATCATCATGATGGAAACATCTCATGTCCCAGACTCCACACTGCCTGGCTACAATCATCATGATGGAAACATCTCATGTCCCAGACTCCACACTGCCTGGCTACAATCATCATGGAAACATCTCATGTCCCAGACTCCACACTGCCTGGCTACAATCATCATGATGGAAACATCTCATGTCCCAGACACCACACTCTACGCTGCCTGGCTACAATCATCATGATGGAAACATCTTATGTCTCAGACTTCACACTGCCTGGCTACAATCATCATGATGGAAACATCTTATGTCTCAGACTTCACACTGCCTGGCTACAATCATCATGATGGAAACATCTCATGTCCCACACTCTACACTGCCTGGCTACAATCATCATGATGGAAACATCTCATTTCCCAGACTCCACACTCTACACTGCCTGGCTACAATCATCATGATGGAAACATCTTATGTCTCAGACTTCACACTGCCTGGCTACAATCATCATGATGGAAACATCTTATGTCCCAGACTCCACACTCTACGCTGCCTGGCTACAATCATCATGATGGAAACATCTTATGTCTCAGACTCCACACTGCCTGGCTACAATCATCATGATGGAAACATCTCATGTCCCAGACTCCACACTCTACGCTGCCTGGCTACAATCATCATGATGGAAACATCTTATGTCTCAGACTTCACACTGCCTGGCTACCAATCATCATGATGGAAACATCTCATGTCCAGACACTCACACTGCCTAGCTACAATCATCATGATGGAAACATCTCATGTCCAGACTCCACACGCTACACTGCCTGGCTACAATCATCATGATGGAAACATCTCATGTCCCAGACTCCACACTGCCTGGCTACAATCATCATGATGGAAACATCTCATGTCCCAGACTCCACACTCTACACTGCCTGGCTACAATCATCATGATGGAAACATCTCATGTCCCAGACTCCACACTGCCTGGCTACAATCATCATGATGGAAAACATCTCATGTCCCAGACTCCACACTGCCTGGCTACAATCATCATGATGGAAACATCTCATGTCCCAGACTCCACACTGCCTGGCTACAATCATCATGATGGAAACATCTCATGTCCCAGACTCCACACTGCCTGGCTACAATCATCATGATGGAAACATCTCATGTCCCAGACTCCACACTGCCTGGCTACAATCATCATGATGGAAACATCTCATGTCCCAGACTCCACACTGCCTGGCTACAATCATCATGATGGAAACATCTCATGTCCCAGACTCCACACTAGGCCTGGCTACAATCATCATGATGGAAACATCTCATGTCCCAGACTCCACACTGCCTGGCTACAATCATCATGATGGAAACATCTCATGTCCCAGACTCCACACTGCCTGGCTACAATCATCATGATGGAAACATCTCATGTCCCAGACTCCACACTCTACACTGCCTGGCTACAATCATCATGGAAACATCTCATGTCCCAGACTCCACACTGCCTGGCTACAATCATCATGATGGAAACATCTCATGTCCAGACACCACACTCTACGCTGCCTGGCTACAATCATCATGATGGAAACATCTTATGTCTCAGACTTCCACACTGCCTGGCTACAATCATCATGATGGAAACATCTCATGTCCCAGACTCCACAACTGCCTGGCTACAATCATCATGATGGAAACATCTCATGTCCCAGACTCACACTGCCTGGCTACAATCATCATGATGGAAACATCTCATGTCCCAGACTCCACACTGCCTGGCTACAATCATCATGATGGAAACATCTCATGTCCCAGACTCACCCACTCTACAGTGTCTGGCTACAATCATCATGATGGAAACATCTCATGTCCCAGACTCCACACTGCCTGGCTACAATCATCATGATGGAAACATCTCATGTCCAGACTCCCACACTGCCTGGCTACAATCATCATGATGGAAACATCTCATGTCCCAGACTCCACACTGCCTGGCTACAATCATCATGATGGAAACATCTCATGTCCCAGACTCCACACTGCCTGGCTACAATCATCATGATGGAAACATCTCATGTCCCAGACTCCACACTGCCTGGCTACAATCATCATGATGGAAACATCTCATGTCCCAGACTCCACACTGCCTGGCTACAATCATCATGATGGAAACATCTCATGTCCCAGACTCCACACTGCCTGGCTACAATCATCATGATGGAAACATCTCATGTCCCAGACTCTACACTGCCTGGCTACAATCATCATGATGGAAACATCTCATGTCCCAGACTCCACACTGCCTGGCTACAATCATCATGATGGAAACATCTCATGTCCCAGACTCCACACTGCCTGGCTACAATCATCATGATGGAAACATCTCATGTCCCAGACTCCACACTCTACAGTGTCTGGCTACAATCATCATGATGGAAACATCTCATGTCCCAGACTCCACACTGTCTGGCTACAATCATCATGATGGAAACATCTCATGTCCCAGACTCCACACTGCCTGGCTACAATCATCATGATGGAAACATCTCATGTCCCAGACTCCACACCGCCTGGCTACAATCATCATGATGGAAACATCTCATGTCCCAGACTCCACACTGCCTGGCTACAATCATCATGATGGAAACATCTCATGTCCCAGACTCCACACTCTACACTGCCTGGCTACAATCATCATGGAAACATCTCATGTCCCAGACTCCACACTGCCTGGCTACAATCATCATGATGGAAACATCTCATGTCCCAGACACCACACTCTACGCTGCCTGGCTACAATCATCATGATGGAAACATCTTATGTCTCAGACTTCACACTGCCTGGCTACAATCATCATGATGGAAACATCTTATGTCTCAGACTTCACACTGCCTGGCTACAATCATCATGATGGAAACATCTCATGTCCCACACTCTACACTGCCTGGCTACAATCATCATGATGGAAACATCTCATTTCCCAGACTCCACACTCTACATGCCTGGCTACAATCATCATGATGGAAACATCCTTATGTCTCAGACTTCACACTGCCTGGCTACAATCATCATGATGGAAACATCTATGTCCAGACTCCACACTCTACGCTGCCTGGCTACAATCATCATGATGGAAAACATCTTATGTCTCAGACTCCACACTGCCTGGCTACAATCATCATGATGGAAACATCTCATGTCCCAGACTCCACACTCTACGCTGCCTGGCTACAATCATCATGATGGAAACATCTTATGTCTCAGACTTCACACTGCCTGGCTACAATCATCATGATGGAAACATCTCATGTCCCAGACTCCACACTGCCTAGCTACAATCATCATGATGGAAACATCTCATGTCCCAGACTCCACACGCTACACTGCCTGGCTACAATCATCATGATGGAAACATCTCATGTCCCAGACTCCACACTGCCTGGCTACAATCATCATGATGGAAACATCTCATGTCCCAGACTCCACACTCTACACTGCCTGGCTACAATCATCATGATGGAAACAATCTCATGTCCCAGACTCCACACTGCCTGGCTTACAATCATCATGATGGAAACATCTCATGTCCCAGACTCCACACTGCCTGGCTACAATCATCATGATGGAAACATCTCATGTCCCAGACTCCACACTGCCTGGCTACAATCATCATGATGGAAACATCTCATGTCCCAGACTCCACACTGCCTGGCTACAATCATCATGATGGAAACATCTCATGTCCCAGACTCCACACTGCCTGGCTACAATCATCATGATGGAAACATCTATGTCCCAGACTCCACTACACTGCCTGGCTACAATCATCATGTGGAAACATCTCATGTCCCAGACTCCACACTGCCTGGCTACAATCATCATGGATGGAAACATCTCATGTCCCAGACACCACACTCTACGCTGCCTGGCTACAATCATCATGATGGAAACATCTTATGTCTCAGACTTCACACTGCCTGGCTACAATGCATCATGATGGAAACATCTCATGTCCCAGACTCCACACTGCTGGCTACAATCAGTCATGATGGAAACATCTCATGTCCCATACTCACACTGCCTGGCTACAATCATCATAGATGGAAACATCTCATGTCCCCAGACTCCACACTGCCTGGCTACAATCATCATGATGAAACATCTCATGTCCCAGACTCCACCTCTACAGTGTCCTGGCTACAATCATCATGGATGGAACACATCTCATGTCCCAGACTCCACACTGCCTGGCTACAGATCATCATGATGGAAAACCTCTCATGTCCCAGACTCCACACTGCCTTGGCTACATCATCATGATGGAAACATCTCATGTCCCAGACTCCACACTGCCTGGCTACAATCATCATGATGGAAACATCTCATGTCCCAGACTCCACACTGCCTGGCTACAATCATCATGATGGAAACATCTCATGTCCCAGACTCCACACTGCCTGGCTACAATCATCATGATGGAAACATCTCATGTCCCAGACTCCACACTGCCTGGCTACAATCATCATGATGGAAACATCTCATGTCCCAGACTCCACACTGCCTGGCTACAATCATCATGATGGAAACATCTCATGTCCCAGACTCCACACTGCCTGGCTACAATCATCATGATGGAAACATCTCATGTCCCAGACTCCACACTGCCTGGCTAACAATCATCATGATGAAACATCTCATGTCCCAGACTCCACACTGCCTGGCTACAATCATCATGATGGAAACATCTCATGTCCCAGACTCCACACTCTACCGTTCTGGCTACAATCATCATGATGTAAACATCTCATGTCCCAGACATCCACACTGTCTGGCTACAATCATCATGATGGAAACATCTCATGTCCCAGACTCCACACTGCCTGGCTACAATCATCATGATGGAAACATCTCATGTCCCAGACTCCACACCGCCTGGCTACAATCATCATGATGGAAACATCTCATGTCCCAGACTCCACACTGCCTGGCTACAATCATCATGATGGAAACATCTCATGTCCCAGACTCCACACTCTACACTGCCTGGCTACAATCATCATGGAAACATCTCATGTCCCAGACTCCACACTGCCTGGCTACAATCATCATGATGGAAACATCTCATGTCCCAGACACCACACTCTACGCTGCCTGGCTACAATCATCATGATGGAAACATCTTATGTCTCAGACTTCACACTGCCTGGCTACAATCATCATGATGGAAACATCTTATGTCTCAGACTTCACACTGCCTGGCTACAATCATCATGATGGAAACATCTCATGTCCCACACTCTACACTGCCTGGCTACAATCATCATGATGGAAACATCTCATTTCCCAGACTCCACACTTACACTGCCCTGGCTACAATCATCATGATGGAAACATCTTATGTCTCAGACTTCACACTGCCTGGCTACAATCATCATGATGGAAACCATCTATGTCCCAGACTCCACACTCTACGCTGCCTGGCTACAATCATCATGATGGGAACATCTATATGTCTCAGACTCCACACTGCCTGGCTACAATCATCATGATGGAAACCTCTCATGTCCCAGACTCCACACTCTACACGCTTGCCTGGCTACAATCATCATGATGGAAACATCTCATGTCCCAGACTCCACACTCCACACTGCCTGGCTACAATCATCATGATGGAAACATCTTATGTCCCAGACTCCACACTGCCTGGCTACAATCATCATGATGGAAACATCTCATGTCCCAGACTCTACACTGCCTGGCTACAATCATCATGATGGAAACATCTTATGTCCCAGACTCCACACTGCCTGGCTACAATCATCATGATGGAAACATCTCATGTCCCAGACTCCACACTCTATGCTGCCTGGCTACAATCATCATGATGGAAACATCTCATGTCCCAGACTCCACACGCCACACTGCCTGGCTACAATCATCATGATGGAAACATCTCATGTCCCAGACTCCACACTGCCTGGCTACAATTATCATGATGGGAACATCTTATGTCCCAGACTCCACACTCTACACTGCCTGGCTACAATCATCATGATGGAAACATCTCATGTCCCAGACTCCACACTGCCTGGCTACAATCATCATGATGAAAACATCTCATGTCCCAGACTCCACACTCTACACTGCCTGGCTACAATCATCATGATGGAAACATCTCATGTCCCAGACTCCACACTCTACACTGCCTGGCTACAATCATCATGATGGAAACATCTCATGTCCCAGACTCCACACTGCCTGGCTACAATCATCATGATGGAAACATCTCATGTCCCAGACTCCACACTCTACACTGCCTGGCTACAATCATCATGATGGAAACATCTCATGTCCCAGACTCCACACTCTACACTGCCTGGCTACAATCATCATGATGGAAACATCTCATGTCCCAGACTCCACACTGCCTGGCTACAATCATCATGATGGAAACATCTCATGTCCCAGACTCCACACTCTACACTGCCTGGCTACAATCATCATGATGGAAAAATCTCATGTCCCAGACTCCACACTCTACACTGCCTGGCTACAATCATCATGATGGAAACATCTCATGTCCCAGACTCTACACTGCCTGGCTACAATCATCATGATGGAAACATCTCATGTCCCAGACTCCACACTCTACACTGCCTGGCTACAATCATCATGATGGAAACATCTCATGTCCCAGACTCCACACTGCCTGGCTACAATCATCTTGATGGAAACATCTCATGTCCCAGACTCCACACTCTACACTGCCTGGCTACAATCATCATGATGGAAACATCTCATGTCCCAGACTCCACACTCTACACTGCCTGGCTACAATCATCATGATGGAAACATCTCATGTCCCAGACTCCACACTGCCTGGCTACAATCATCATGATGGAAACATCTCATGTCCCAGACTCCACACTGCCTGGCTACAATCATCATGATGGAAACATCTCATGTCCCAGACTCCACACTGCCTGGCTACAATCATCATGATGGAAACATCTCATGTCCCAGACTCCACACTGCCTGGCTACAATCATCATGATGGAAACATCTCATGTCCCAGACTCCACACTCTACACTGCCTGGCTACAATCATCATGGAAACATCTCATGTCCCAGACTCCACACTGCCTGGCTACAATCATCATGATGGAAACATCTCATGTCCCAGACACCACACTCTACGCTGCCTGGCTACAATCATCATGATGGAAACATCTTATGTCTCAGATTTCACACTGCCTGGCTACAATCATCATGATGGAAACATCTCATGTCCCAGACTCCACACTCTACACTGCCTGGCTACAATCATCATGTTGGAAAAATCTCATGTCCCAGACTCCACACTCTACACTGCCTGGCTACAATCATCATGATGGAAACATCTCATGTCCCAGACTCCACACTGCCTGGCTACAATCATCATGATGGAAACATCTCATGTCCCAGGCTCCACACTGCCTGGCTACAATCATCATGATGGAAACATCTCATGTCCCAGACTCCACACTGCCTGGCTACAATCATCATGATGGAAACATCTCATGTCCCAGACTCCACACTGCCTGGCTACAATCATCATGATGGAAACATCTCATGTCCCAGACTCCACACTGCCTGGCTACAATCATCATGATGGAAACACCTCATGTCCCAGACTCCACACTGCCTGGCTACAATCATCATGATGGAAACATCTCATGTCCCAGACTCCACACTGCCTGGCTACAATCATCATGATGGAAACATCTCATGTCCCAGACTCCACACTGCCTGGCTACAATCATCATGATGGAAACATCTCATGTCCCAGACTCAACACTGCCTGGCTACATCATCATGATGGAAACATCTCATGTCCCAGACTCCACACTGCCTGGCTACAATCATCATGATGGAAACATCTCATGTCCCAGACTCAACACTGCCTGGCTACAATCATCATGATGGAATGATCTCATGTCCCAGACTCTACACTAATCGACTGAAGGGTAAGACTGCAAATATTGTATCGTTCTTTTGAATGATATTCGTTAACATGGTCTTAGCTAGGATTCAGAAAATAACACACTGTCTAGGATGGAGCAACCAATCATATAACAACCTAACAACCAGTCAACCAAACATTCTTTCAACTCAACTTTCTTTTCAACTATCCACTAATCCATCCAACTGTCCATCCAAAAAAAAACAACAATCCAAACAACCATCATTCATCCAACCAACTAACCAGTCAATCATACATACCATCAACTAAGCAAGCAATCAGCCATCATCTATTCATCTAACTAACAAAACAAGCCACTAACTAACCAATCATATATTCATCAAACTAACAAACTAAGCAACTAACTAACCAATCATTAATTATTTAACCAACAAACCAAGCATATAACTATCCAATCATCTATTCATTTAACCAACAAACTAAGCAACTAACTAACCAGCCTACTAACTAACCAATCATTTATTCATCTAACTAACAAACCAGCAACTAACTATACAATCTCATCTTTTCATTTAATCAACAAACCAAGCAAATAACTATCCAATCATCTATTCATTTAACCACCAAACCAAGCAACTAACTATCCAATCATATATTCATTTAACCAACAAACCAAGCAACTAACTATCCAATCATCTATTCATTTAACCAACAAACCAAGTAGCTAACTAACCAGCCAAATAACTAACGGCAGGCATGTTAGTGTAGTCAATAGGGGGCTCAGCTGATAATGACATGAGTGCAGTTGGATGAGGGTTCAACACCTGAATTCGTCATCTGTTAACAGAGGTAAGTCTGGTCGCGTATTCCTCCATGCATGCAGGCCTATGACATGTGATGGCCCTGTTATATCACAGACCCACAGCTGAACACTTTGGGACATGCTTTTTTTTCCAACCAACTAATCAACCAGTCTTCCATCAAACCATCACATTAACCAACCAACTAATCAACCAGTCTTCCATCAAACCATCACATTAACCAACCAACCAGTCTTCCATCAAACCATCACATTAACCAACCAACTAATCAGCCAGTCTTCCATCAAACCATCACATTAACCAACCAACCAGTCTTCCATCAAACCATCACATTAACCAACCAACTAATCAACCAGTCTTCCATCAAACCAACACATTAACCAACCAACTAATCAACTAGTCTTCCATCAAACCATAACATTAACCAACCAATCAACCAGTCTTCCATCAAACCATCACATTAACCAACCAACTAATCAGCCACTCTTCCATCAAACCATCACATTAACCAACCAACCAGTCTTCCATCAAACCATCACATTAACCAACCAACTAATCAGCCAGTCTTCCATCAAACCATCACATTAACCAACCAACCAGTCTTCCATCAAACCATCACATTAACCAACCAACTAATCAGCCAGTCTTCCATCAAACCATCACATTAACCAACCAACCAGTCTTCCATCAAACCATCACATTAACCAACCAACTAATCAACCAGTCTTCCATCAAACCAACACATTTACCAACCAACTAATCAACCAGTCTTCCATCAAACTAACACATTAACCAACCAACTAATCAACCAGTCTTCCATCAAACTAACACATTAACCAACCAACTAATCAACCAGTCTTCCATCAAACCAACACATTAACCAATCAACTAATCAACCAGTCTTCCAACTAATCAACCAGTTTTCCATCAAATCAACGCATTAACCAATTAACTAATCAACCAGTCCATCAAATCAACACATTAACCAATCAACTAATCAATCAGTCTTCCAACTAATCAACCAGTCTTCCATCAAACTAACATATTAACCAACCAACCATTGAATCAACCAACCTTCCACCCTCCCAATTATCCATTTGTCCAACCAACCATCCAGTTAATCATCCATCCATCCAACCAACCAACCAATCATCCACCCACCCAACCAACTAACTAACCAACCAACCTTCTCCCCCTTCACCCACTTACCTATCTGTCCAACCATCAATCCATCCACCTACCCACCCACCCAGTCAAGCACAGAATTTATGTGATAGTATATCTGTGAAAACACTAGTTTCACGGAACTATATGCTGGCAGAGAGCATGAGAAGCTTCTCACACAGAACAAGTCAACTGAAGGTATAAATACAAAATACATGAGAAAATCCTTCAACTGGCTCTACATGAACACAGTCAACACAATTTACAAATGCAAACAGTAACTACAGAAAACATACAATGCTATCACTTAATTATAGATTTTGTTTGTTTGTTTAAAAATAATGTTTGCCTTGTAATGATGAGTTATGCATCCTGCAGTCATCACAAGGCCATGTGGTTATATTAAAATTGTAAACTTGGTATGTAAGATAACAAGTACAGTTTATATTTTAAAAAAAAATATAGAACAGTAAACAATATGGGAATAAACATTGTAAATGTTCACAGAAGCATGATATCTGATGTAAATATAACACAAGTATCAGCTGCTAGCATGATTTCATATATGTACAATCTGAGATATGTGAAATGTTCACATTATGTGTAACTGCACAACTCAAGAATAAGAATTCCTTAGAAAACACACAGTTGTTGTTTCTCACATGTAATCTGAAGTGTGCCATATGTGATTGTACAAACAACAAATGTATACAAAACATGCAGATATAAGTAAAGATTTGTGGTCAAATGTGTCAATTAGGTAACACCATCATTTCTGTCTCAACCTCACAAATGTGTCAGTTAGGTAACATCATAATTTCTGTCTCAACCTCACAAATGTGTCAGTTAGGTAACTTCATCATTTTTGTTCCAACCTCACAAATGTGTCAGTTAGGTAACTTCATCATTTCTGTCTCAACCTCACAAATGTGTCAGTTAGGTAACATCATCATTTATGTCTCAACCTCACAAATGTGTCAGTTAGGTAACATCATCATTTCTGTCTCAACCTCACAAATGTGTATGGTTCTGTTTTACAGCTTATTTCCTCTGCTCCTGATAGCTGTTGAGGTGTGGTACTATCACCTGTGGTAGTATGATAGTACCTGATAACTTCTGAGATGTGGTAGTATCACCGGATGCAAAGAGCGAGCTTTACAGAAAATAGATCAAATGAACAAGTTCTTCAACAAACAGATTACAGGAAAATGTACGAGCAATAAGGGTGCCTTGACTTGGTCAGAATACAAGACATGGGGACCTACTGTTGCAAATAATAGTGGGAAAACACAAGAGGAAAGAACAAACAAGAGAATATTTATGAAATACCTACAGCAAAATAAGCATGCAAGAACACTGAGGTTCCAAACTATGTAGAACTGAAGATAATTGATGAGAACAGGAGAGAGTGGCATAGCAGAATCAGATGTATTCAACACCAGTCTTTGCACTGACTAAGCTGATGATGTATGATGTCTTTTCTCCAGTCCTGAGTATTCGTATACTTAAGATCCACTTCCAACTGTTGCTTCCTCTTCCCTTTGACCTCTCAATTAGTCAAATATTCTGAGCTTCTTTGACTATTTCTATGTGAGGTCCTGTTTATTTTCTGGACTTCTTGATGTAAAGACAGAGACTGTACCACAGTGTTGTGTTCACAACTAATCCATGCACAACTGTGTCACAACACACGATATGTGTGTCGCAGTCACAAACAGTCAAGAGCTTGTTGCTATCACATCACTGCCTGCTGTGGAAACGTTGGCCACATTAGTTTATGGGCGTTTTTTTTAAAAAATAAGATGTTTTTAATTTTAATTTTTCAAAAAAGATAAAACTTTATGAGAATATATTTTAAAACTGTTATCAGGATATTATTTTGATATCTTTAAGAGATTTTATGTAAGCAGATAAAAGGTAACATATTTTGAAGCATTGCCACATGGTTTTAAACTGTAAATAACAAAGATATGACAAAAATCTTATGAACAAATATTTCATTACTATATATGTCCAATATGGTAGGATGCTCCAATAGTATATATCGACAGATCATTGGAGCGACATGAAAGATTGGTTTGGGGCTTCAGATCTAGGGAGGGTCAAGATCATCACAGAGCAGACTGGAGCATATTCTAGCGTGAGAACGAAAGTGGCGGCTCTAAGATGCCTGTCTGAGACTCCATTCCATAAGGTTCTAAGATTCCTTTCTGAGACTCCATTCCATAAGGTTCTAAGATGCCTGTCTGAGACTCCATTCCATAAGGTTCTAAGATGCCTGTCTGAGACTCCATTCCATAAGGTTCTAAGATTCCTTTCTGAGACTCCATTCCATAAGGTTCTAAGATGCCTGTCTGAGACTCCATTCCATAAGGTTCTAAGATTCCTGTCTGAGACTCCATTCCATAAGGTTCTAAGATTCCTTTCTGAGACTCCATTCCATAAGGTTCTAAGATTCCTTTCTGAGACTCCATTCCATAAGGCAGTCACCATAACTGATTCTCACTCAATGCTCCAGAAGGTTCAATCTGGATATTTCTGGCTAAATGGATGACACAAGAGTCACTACACCTACGAGAGCTGATGTGGCTCTACGCCCAGGCCATGTTCACTTACACCTTTGTAATTGGAAATGAAAGGGCCAAGCTGGCTGACCTCCAATGAGGTTGAACAAGTGACATGTAATACTGTCTAAAATCGATGGCCTGTTGTACAAGGAAATAAAAATCAATGGCTACATTTGATGGAATCAGAAATCCAATTTGGCATTAGCAGGAAGAATCAAGGTAGAGGCAGATGTAACCTACTGGCTGCTGCAACTGTAAGTATCCATAACCTTTGACATCTTCTGAGGGAGACACAGGACAAATGTACATGTCCGGAGGGCTGTACTGGAAGTGTTGGATCCAATTTCTTTCTGATCATTTGGTAGGAATTCCTTCAGAAGTCAGAAAACTGACTCAACTATAACACACATACCAAACCTTCACAGAACCAAATACAACAACTTATATAACCATGAGTTCACAGGCAGAAAGAAAACTACCATGATGTTTCATAAGTGTACAATCAATCAATCAATCATGTGCCATGCCGGAAAGAATGGGCGGTCATGATTCGCCATTTCACTCGATCACCAGAGTCGTGGATCAGCTCAGTGTTCCTGTCTCGTCCATGCCATGTGGCCAAGCCATCCAGGTATTTTCCTCTCGTGTACATAAGTGTACACCTACCTGTAATTGTAATTGTTCAGCAGGACCTCAGCTGGACCTGTAATTAGACTTCAAGTCTACTAAACAACAACCAAATGCGGAGTAGGATGACAAACCCAAAGGTCATTTAACATGAAATACGTGTTCAACTTGACCTGCCAGATGAAGGCATTAGGACATCTGACTTGGGATCCAAACCCAGGCAGTTTACGACAAAAGCCACATTTAAACCATTTCTAAAAGAAATCTTGTGCTTGGGTTTAATTAACAACCATATATGATTTTAAATACAGCAAATAATATGTAAAGTAATCATATATCAAACAGTGTAAAATCTCACCAATTATCATGAATCACAACAAAAGTCAGTATCAATGAGAAGCTCACAACTCTGGTTGGATGTCTCATCTACCATTGTTTTCTCAGTGGATCTGAGGACAACATCTGTAACATGTGTACAAGGTTAGCAAAGTTGTTCATAGCAACACACACATATGTCACAACCAACCTTGGGTTGAGCACTGTGCCTGGAATGAAAGATCACACTTATGTACGAGATTAAAGATGATGTCTGTCATAAGGGATTACAGAATAAATCTTTTGTATGTGATCAAACACGACATCTTTCATATGAGATTAAAGAATACAACTGTGTCATGTGGTTAAAACCAGCACATTCATATAGGAAGCCATGCTAGCACGGTGGCTAGCATTCTTGTCTGCTGGTCATGGGGTCAAATCCTCACAGAGGAGGGACATTTTAAAAACTCACCTGGGCTCCCAGATGGACCCAGCCTAAACTAGGGACCAGGAAATGTCCTGGAAATAAAAGCGGCAGGTGAGATACTGACTATATCAGCCACTGAGTGCTGGTTGGTTGACACAAACATGGCGCTAGCACCATATATCCATTATACCTGAAGGCATGGACAAGAGTCCTGTACTTTTTGACTTGATATTCATGGGGAAGGGGGGGGGGGGGTGTTAAAAATAATGCAGCTTTCATCTGAAATGAAAGAACACAACTTTTGGATGGAATTTTAGAACACAACTTTATCATGAGAGTAAAGACCACAACTTTGATAAGGATTACAGAATACATCTTTCATATATGGAATTCTCTGTTAGAATGCAACATTCACAGAAATGCATTACTTGAGGTTGTCCAACAGACAGAGGGCAAGCACATACAATGTTAAACACTTGAGTTGTTATGTCAGGGGCATGACCTGCTGTTCTCCAACAGACAGACGGCAAGCACATACACATGTTCAACACTTGAGTTGTTATGTTAGGACCACTGTAAACATGACAGTGAAAATTCACTGACTAAAACCAGACATTTCATGGGACACGTAACATTCACACTAATTACATAAACTATCCTCTTCCATAAACAGTATGTAATAGAGGCGGAGACCTCATTACTTACACCAAATTGTAACAAGAAACCATAGCCAGGTAAATAAGTTTACTTTGGCCTTGGGTAAGAATGAATTTATGCTCCTGAGGATGATGATGAAAATGGTGATGGTGATAATGAAGATGATAATGATGGTAGTGGTGATGATAATGATGAAAATAGTGGTGGTGATAATGAAGATAATTATAATGGTGGTGGTGATGATGATGATGAAAATAGTGGTGGTGATAATGAAGATAATTATGGTTGTGCTGATGATAAAGATAATGAAGATGATAATTATGGTAGTGGCGGTGATTATGATGATGGTAGTAGTGGTGATGATCAAAATGAAGATGGCGATTATGATGGTGATGATAAAGAACAATGATACTCCAAGCTCGGATTGCTAAATTAAAAGTGACAAGAAACATCCGCTATTGAGGCCAGAAGGGAAACAAAATAATGTTGTTCCATCGTCAACAATTTGAGACAGATACTGTTCCCCAAATGTTTCAGTAGCATGTCAACAAGAGTACACTGGTAACACCGTACAGAAAGTTAAAACCCTTCTTGAGGTGGAACTGTTAGGCAGTTCTTGTAACATCCTGCTTAGCAGAGTTTCAAAGTCAGATATGGAAATAAATAAACAGAATCAGTGAAAGATAGTGATGCAAGTGAGACCTTACCACAAAATAATTACCAACATGGAATGATGACTGAAAATGGATATAAAAGTAAACAACTGGAAACATATTTTAGAATTTAGCCTTGACATAAGAAAGGAGCACCAGGCCAATCAGTCAGATTCTGAAATTAACTTCTACATTTGATGGTTTCAGTTGCCAGCATGAACTTCCAGATGAATGGCTGATGTGGCAGCATGAAAGCTTGTATGAAGGCATCATTCACAGGCCAGCTTTCCATCAAAGCTGCTGAGTGCGATGCCGAAGGCTTGAAGAGCACACATGGGGTAGTTGTAGTCCATGGTAAAGACATCCTCGGCCACACGGCCAAACTGCATGACAATGTAGTCAACTGTAAACACAGACAATACAGTGGAATTAAAACCTGTAGTTATTAACGTCTGTCGTATATTTTGAAGGGACTGGCAATCACTAAAGTGCATGACCCATCTCTGTTAAAGGTAGCTGGGCCCCATCCTCTTCTTATATGTAAATAGATCAAGAATACGACCCTTGAAAGATTTACAGACTCGGATTTGGTTATTCGTCTAAGGGTGTGTGGTCCTCTTTTAATAGAAAAAGTAATCACTAGGTTTGTCCCCTGTCTTTCCACCTGGTATTTAATGGTATAGCTCACGAACCCCCTTCTTCCATCTTAAGAAATTGTCTGAAAAGACTTTCTCAATAAGAATCAGGTGCAATATAACATGGATTTGGAACAGTTAAAGATGAAGAGTCTCCTGTTCTTTCTTTATTAAGAATTTATCTTATGTGAATGTGTATTTGTTAATTAAACATTCAACAAACACAAGTGAGCATTGAGACATGTTCTACACAACAAGATAGAGATTTTCCCACAGATAGTTTGGACTGACAAATTAAATGGAAGAGATCTTCACATTTAAACAAATTTATTGACTGTGCCAGTTTCTTTTGGCCTATTTGACATTTTTTTTTCTTTTTTGTTCATCAGCTGTTGACATTTACAGAATGAAATAGAAAAAAAACTTTCATAGGACCAAGTATAGTCAGTCAATAAATAATAACATTCATTATATAGTGAGATATTTTAACTACCAAAATGTGTTATAGTTAACACGTTCTACATGCAACAAGGAATTCAAGAAAATCATTTCCTGAGAGGGTGAAGTTGTGTGAGTGATAAGAAAACCTGGTGTGATGAGATGTGGATAAGCCTGGGTCCATGGTCTGATGGATCCACTTCAGGTTGGGCCAGTTTAGCTTCACTGAAGACCTCTCATTCTCTGCTTAAGGCTGGAGTCATCTGCCATCACAGGTGTTGATCATCTCATTCACTCCTCTTCCCTCCTTGTTGGTTAGGTGTGGCACCAAGACATCACTGTTTAAAATTCATACAGGTATGTATAATCCTTTACAGCATGTTCATAGTGTGAACACAACATAACAAAACAAAAATGATAAGATCAGAAGAAGTATTGTTGTGTTACTTTGGGGTGGGTCAGATTATTACACTGGATGCAGCTTCTGTTGTCTGGTACCTGCTGTATGCATTTCCTCAGTGGACCTGTAGTTCAGTGAGTAGTGTACAGTCAGACACAGATAAGAGTGATAATGTGATGTTCCCTGAATCATGGTAATCAAGCTGACAGGCAAAATCAACACAAGTATGAGATGCATTTGTACAAATGGCATACATTTAAACATCCACATTACTCTATTTGTTCTACATTGTGTATATAATTGTTTATCTGTACTTTCCAAGGCAACTACTTCCTATTCTAAATCATTTCCCTGTTCCTGCTGTTGTGGTGTGGGGTTGTGTGGTGTGAAGTGTATTGTGTTGAGTTAACTTCTGTTGTGTGGGGTTCCATAGCTTGTACTAATTGTCCTCACATCTACATCAGTTAATATGAGTTTAACTCATCTAGTGTGCTTTTATTGTGGTTCATGTCCAACATACAGAATTTCTGATGTGTATTTGTTACAAAATGTAATCTATACAAGGTCATGACACAATATATTAGAAAAAAATTATTACTTAAAGTATTTTTCCCTAATACTCTCCTCCTCTCTGTCTACTTATACTTCTCCTACATCTTTTACCAGTGCATATCATGTCCATTCTGTTGGCGACACAGTTGGCTATAGACCAAGGTAATTTTCACCCTTTAGTCTGTGCAGATTAAGTAGGTCGGCTATCACAAATGGCGTTTGTGAACGTAAACCTATTTTAAGCAATGCAGTTGATGTAGTGCGTTGTCTAAATAAAATCTGACACATGAATAAACTAATTTCTATCAAATACTATTTGTTTTCAATTCGTAAAGAGAAAAGGAAGAGTATAATTCCTGTTTCAGTTCTTTAGATTGCAAAATAGACAGAATTAAGTACATTTTTAAAGCGAGGTAGTGTTTCGTTTGCACCAGCTGACTATCTCTGCAGAAACGTTTTCCTAGAAGTTTTTGATGAAAAGCATTTGAGTGCATTGGAAATTTCATCTCGTACATTATTCTGTGATAGATTATAGTCATATGCACATAGTGAAGTTGTTAGATGTAGTGTAGAAAGTCAGAGTTTTGCAGTTTTGAGAAATTATAAGATGTCGGTTTCGCCGGGGAAGTGGCGCCCGTATTGAAGTTGCGATCGGCAGTTTTTCACATTTTCAGAGATTTATTTTATCAAAAATACAATTCATTGGACGCACAACACTGGATACCTTTCCGTTATACATCTTGGTACCACTTAGATCTGAGAAACACACGCTTACCTCAGACTAGATCAAACTGCCCGTTGTAAAAGTTTGAAAGTTGGACAACACATAGCTTTGGCGACTGCTCGCTCGCCCTGAAGTCATAGAAGTGCGCGGTTTTATTAAAGCGGCGCCCGAGCTGGGGGACGCTATATCCACGTGATGTGTCTCTACCAGTCACATTCTGTTATGTTGACGCTAACCTTTCTATTCTTATCCTGGCATCTGTCTGTCATTAGTATCGCTTAGTGAGTTCGATGTTCTACGGTGCTGTAATTGTTTTGATAATCTCTGGGTTGCTGTGTAACGTTGACGCGCTGAAAATGATGGATAGGTGAATATGTCACATAGCCCCACTCCAGATTGTTCTAGGGTATGGAACTAAGTTTCCAGCATTTACAGTGGTCAAGCTTTTCCTATATGATTTACTCCAATGTATTCTCTCCTGTATCTGATTGACCTGGTTCATCAGACACTGGGTGTCGACTTAGAAAGTCTGCTCCCACATTCATCTTTCCAGGGACATATTCTATCTGGAACGAGTATGGTTGTAGAAGTAGTGACCACCTCATAAGTCTTGCATTCAAATTTTTGGATGCTGCGAGAAACATAAGTGGTTGATGATCACATTGTACAGTGAAGTGTTTTCCATATAGGTATGCCTGAAACTTCTGTACACTCCATACGAGAGCTAAACATTCTCTCTCGATAACACTATAATTCTTCTCCGCTGCATTCAATTTCCTGCTGGCATAAGCTACAGGGAATAGCTCTGATGTTTCATCTCCTTTTCTCTGCAACAGCGTTGCCCCAATTCCTACGTCACTGGCGTCTGTACGCAGTACGAATGGTTGGTTGAGATCTGGCAGATGTAAAACTGGGTGATTGGTTAAGGCTTGTTTGAGTGCTGTAAAGGCTCTCTCACATTCAGCAGACCAATTGACTTTCTCTGGGTTCCCTTTTTTGGTAAGATCCGTTAAAGGTGCTGACAGAGTATTGAAGTCTTTAATGTATCGTTGATAGAATCCACCCAAAGATACGAATGATCTCACATCCTTCTTTGTCTTTGGACGAGGTGCTCTCTGGAGTTTGTCCACGTTTCCTTCCTGTGGAGTTATTAGTCCATGAGATATCTTATGACCTAAAAAGTCCAATTCTTGGAATCCTACTTGACATTTCTTTGGCCTAGCCGTTAATCCAGTTTCTCTGAGTCGTCTGAACAAAAGATGTAGTGTTTCTACATGCTTGTCAAATGTTTCAGTTGCGATCAGTATATCATCCATAAAGTGACTAATGTCTGGATGGTGTAGTGGGTCAAGTAATTTTCTCATCATACGTGTAAAAACGCTAGGAGCATTACTTAATCCAAATGGAAGTACGTTGAACTCATAGTGTCCTCCAGGCGTACTGAAAGCTAACCATGGTCTAACCTCCTCCTTTACAGGAATCTGATAATATCCCTTACTGAGATCAATCCTAGTAAAGTACTTAGCTCGGTTGAGTGCTGTGAAGAGTTTGTTCTGATCAGGCAGAGGTTCTGCTTGAAATTCAGTAATAGCATTGAGCTGTCGATAGTCGATGCACAATCTATGTTCTCCACTTGGCTTTCTCAATAATACGACGCTGGCACTGTAAGGTGATTCAGATGGTGAAATTATTCCTGCGGTGAGTAGCTGTTGTATTTCTTCCTCTAAAGTCTTTTGCTTTGCATAAGGAACTGGGTAAGTCTTGACTCGCACAGGCACTGTGTCATTTAACTTCATGTCAAATTCCTCCAAATCAGTTCTTCCTGGCTTATCTGTAAGTACGTCTGCATACATAACCATAAGTTCCCGAATCTGCTCCTGCTGATCCTTTGTTAAGTTGGGATTAATTTCCACATCCTTAAAGGTTTCTTTGGCTTGCAGTGGGTACTCGACTCCCATTGTTGATCCTTCTTCGACTTCAGTAGCCACACTCATGGCCATCAGATGTGCAGGTTCGGTGGTTGAGGGTCTTTCATTATATTTCTTCAGAAGGTTTATGTGAAATACTTTCATCTTGCCTTTGACAGAAATCTTGTAGTTGGTACGAGAGATTTTTTCCGTCACTACATAAGGTCCTCTCCATCCTATTTGCAGCTTATTCTGACTGGTTGGAAGCAGCAACATCACCTTCTCTCCCACCTCTAACTCTCTATCTTTTGCCTTGCGATTGAAGTAGCTAGCAATTCTTCGTCTGGCTTTACGTAGATTGACATTCGCTTGTTTCCAACTGTGTTGTAAACGATTCTTCAACTCGGCAACATACGTAGATGCAGTCACGACTGTATCGTCTGTATGATCATCAGTCCATGTTCGTAGCAATGCCTCCAATGGCCCCTTGATGGGTCGTCCAAACAACAATGTTGCTGGAGCAAAACCTGTTGAGTGATGGGGTACCTCCCTATAAGCGAATAGTGCTGCGGGTAAATACAAGTCCCAATCCTCCGTATTCTCCTGGGCAATTTTGCGCAGAATACTAATCAAGGTCCCGTTCCACCGCTCCACAAGTCCGTTGGATTGCGGGTAATATGGTGAACTAAAGATATGGCGTGAATGAAAAAGTCTAAATGTCTCCTCCATAAGTTTACTACGAAACTGTGAACCGTTGTCCGTCAAGATTCTTTGGGGGAATCCTAGACGTGTGAATATTCCTAATAATGCTTCAGCAACGTGTTTGGAGTCACAGCTTGGCATAGGAACCGCTTCGGCCCACATGGTCGTTGTGTCCACAAGCGTTAATATGAATCGATTTCGCCTCTTCGTTGCGGAGAGGGGTCCGATTATGTCTACAGCTACCTTCTCGAACGGTATTCCTGTTATGGGCAGATCACCCAACATTGCCGGTGGTGTCCGGTGTTTTGGTGATACTTTCTGACACTGTGGGCATGATTTTACAAACCGTTGTATGTCTGCGTTCATCCCTGGCCAAAAGTAGTGAGTTGCAATGCGCTGTGTAGTGGCGTTGATACCCATATGCCCACTAAAGGGTAGACTGTGGCCCATTTCAAGAATCTGAGCCCTGTGTGGAGTTGGTACAACAAGTTGGTTGAACTCTTGTCCAGCTCTCCCTGCTTTCCTGTATAGAAGTGCTGACTTCATAAACAGATCACCTTTACGTGGAGGTAAATGTGATTTAGGCAGTTTCCTGAAGCAGGGTTCCAAGGTGCTATCGGCTTCTTGTGCCCTCTTCAGTTCCTCCTTTCGAGGGATTGGCGTAGTTGTTTCCGGAGTCTTTTTCGTCTGGGATCGAGTTGTCATCGTCGACATCGCCACAGGTTGAACAGGTTCTCCTAGAATTATAAATCTACAGCCAAGAATTACGGGATATATAGGATCTTCTAAGACTGCAGCCTTGATTGTCCCAGTGACATAACGAGATGCTATGCTCACCTTTGCCACCGGAAGAGACATAGTTGTAGAGCTCTTCAGGGGTCCCTGTAATTCGACGATCTCCTCTGTCACCTGTTCCGGGTGAACTAAGGATGATGATACAACACAGTCGTACGATAACCCGGTATCGTATAGACAGGTCGTCTTGAATCCATTCAGCAATATGGACTCGACAACCGGAAGATGAGATGCGGTGTCTTTATGAGGTGTCTGGTTGGACGTTTCATCAGTGTTCACTCCTTTCTCTCTTCGGCTGGCCAAACAAGCAGCTGTGTGTGGAGGTGGCTTCTTCCTACAATTCTTCAATGTGTGTCCTTTAATTTTACAATTAGTGCAGAATAATTTTTCCTCCTTTGCTGTTGTTTGGGCTGTGTTCTGAGGGATGTTTTTGGTTTTCCCATTTTTCTTGGTGCCCAAGTTGCCATCACCTTCCTTTGCTTTTGAAGTTTTATCCTGAGGGGGAATGTTGGCCGAACGTCCCTTACCTCCAATTTCCTTCTGAGATTTCTCAAATCTCTCGGCTAGGATGATGATGCTTTCTAGTCGGTCAGCTCCGTTCTGGGTTAAGAATGCTTTCATTTCATTCGACATCTTTCCTTTTAGCTGATCTATGATGATCATCTCTCGGAGTCCTTCGAAACTCTCATCAAACCTACCTAGACTTGCCCATCGTTGAACATAAGATTTCAGCCTTTCAACTAATTGCGCATAACTTTCGCCCGGTTCTTTCCTTGCGGTTTTGAATCGAACTTTGTAAGAGTCCCCGTCCACTTCGAATCGGCTCAAGAGTGCCTTTTTGAGTGTTTCGTAATCCTGTTGTTCTTCTCGAGTGAGTCTAGAGAACACGTCATACGAGGTAGACCTTAAAGCTTGCGATAGTTTCGTCGCCCATTTTTCCTGTTCTAGACCACAACTGACGCACATAAGTTCGAAACGTGATAAAAAAGCCTCGACATTGTCCGTCTGTTCATTAAATGGTTCTAGTGGAAATGACATCGCTCCGGAATTTTGGTACGAGACGTTGGAATGTTGTTCTGTAACTGGAAAACCTAGTGAGTTTGAGGGGGTGGGGGGAATCCCTCCCTCTAGTCTTCGGATCTCCAGATCAGTCTCCATTCTCTTCAACTCCAGTTGATGTTGACGTTCTCGTTCCCTATCCCTTATTTCATCTTCATGTTTCCTTTGTTCTAACTCATAAGCTTGTAGGCGTTGTTTCTCCTTTTCAGCGATTTCAGCTTGAAGTTTCTGTTGTTCTAATTCATATGATTGTAGGCGTTGCTTCTCCTTTTCAGCGATTTCAGCCTGCAACTTACTCTCCTTCTCAGCTATTTCAGCTTGAAGTTTCTGTTGTTCTAATTCATATGATTGTAGGCGTTGCTTCTCCTTTTCAGCAATTTCAGCCTGCAACTTCCTCTCCTTCTCAGCTATTTCAGCCTGCAGTTTCTCCCTCCTGTCAAATTCATCTGATACAAATTTAGCCAGCTCAGGGCCGTCTAAATTGCATAGCTTGCCTATTTCTACTGTCTGGGCACGGAACTTAGCAGCCTCGGCCATGCTCTATTTTTGTTTACCCTATCTTTTTGTAAAAAAAAATAATAATACTGTGCAGTTTGCTCAGGTCTGGGTAAGCCTGTCACTTCCCGGATCTGAAATTATACAGCATAACATGCACAATATTAACAAGCAAAAACTAACTAATGTCCGCTGACCCAAGTAAAATAGTTCTTATACACCACAAGAATCTGACCTAAGAAATAATTGCAACTTAAATTCTTGTCTTTCTGTCAATGCTCCTCAAGCTAAAGACAGAAGCAAAGAAGTACCCAGAACGATTGCACTCTTCCAAAAGAACCTGAAATTTTGATAGAGATTTCTCTATGGAGAAAAGATTTTTCCCAGTCGGTGATGAAATTCTCTAAGTCCAAATTCCTCTATAGAAAGACATCTTCTCGAAAGAGAATAATGTTGTAGATGGTAAATTCTCACTCTATTTCCTCTGGAACACCTTTTTCTGAAATATATACCTATTTGAAAGAGGCCCTCCTTTTTTCAGAAGAAATGATCAGTCACTTGCTATATTCTATCTATAATTGTCATTCATATCATATGGAGGTCAATCAGTACCCCACATGATGTTCATTTATCATATGTGAAGTGACAAAGTTAAAAATCTTAATTTGTTTAACAACCTCTATAATTGTCAATCATATCATATGGAAGTCAATCAGTACCCCACATGATGTCTATTCAACATATGTAAACATGACAAAGTTGGAAATCTAAATCTGTGTAACAATTTCTATAATTGTTCAAAACAAGTACAATGTCACCAATTCACACATGAATACTGTTCACATCTAGTGTCACTGATCTACCATAGTTTAGAATCCCTCGTCAGATATCTATCTATTCCCAGGGTTTATCATCTAGGATAATAGTTATCTAAACTGTCTGCTGGGTTTCAAAGTCCGGGACGGGCATCCAATATATGTCGTATATTTTGAAGGGACTGGCAATCACTAAAGTGCATGACCCATCTCTGTTAAAGGTTGCTGGGCCCCATCCTCTTCTTATATGTAAATAGATCAAGAATACGACCCTTGAAAGATTTACAGACTCGGATTTGGTTATTCGTCTAAGGGTGTGTGGTCCTCTTTTAATAGAAAAAGTAATCACTAGGTTTGTCCCCTGTCTTTCCACCTGGTATTTAATGGTATAGCTCACGAACCCCCTTCTTCCATCTTAAGAAATTGTCTGAAAAGACTTTCTCAATAAGAATCAGGTGCAATATAACATGGATTTGGAACAGTTAAAGATGAAGAGTCTCCTGTTCTTTCTTTATTAAGAATTTATCTTATGTGAATGTGTATTTGTTAATTAAACATTCAACAAACACAAGTGAGCATTGAGACATGTTCTACACAACAAGATAGAGATTTTCCCACAGATAGTTTGGACTGACAAATTAAATGGAAGAGATCTTCACATTTAAACAAATTTATTGACTGTGCCAGTTTCTTTTGGCCTATTTGACATTTTTTTTTCTTTTTTGTTCATCAGCTGTTGACATTTACAGAATGAAATAGAAAAAAAACTTTCATAGGACCAAGTATAGTCAGTCAATAAATAATAACATTCATTATATAGTGAGATATTTTAACTACCAAAATGTGTTATAGTTAACACGTTCTACATGCAACAAGAATTCAAGAAAATCATTTCCTGAGAGGGTGAAGTTGTGTGAGTGATAAGAAAACCTGGTGTGATGAGATGTGGATAAGCCTGGGTCCATGGTCTGATGGATCCACTTCAGGTTGGGCCAGTTTAGCTTCACTGAAGACCTCTCATTCTCTGCTTAAGGCTGGAGTCATCTGCCATCACAGGTGTTGATCATCTCATTCACTCCTCTTCCCTCCTTGTTGGTTAGGTGTGGCACCAAGACATCACTGTTTAAAATTCATACAGGTATGTATAATCCTTTACAGCATGTTCATAGTGTGAACACAACATAACAAAACAAAAATGATAAGATCAGAAGAAGTATTGTTGTGTTACTTTGGGGTGGGTCAGATTATTACACTGGATGCAGCTTCTGTTGTCTGGTACCTGCTGTATGCATTTCCTCAGTGGACCTGTAGTTCAGTGAGTAGTGTACAGTCAGACACAGATAAGAGTGATAATGTGATGTTCCCTGAATCATGGTAATCAAGCTGACAGGCAAAATCAACACAAGTATGAGATGCATTTGTACAAATGGCATACATTTAAACATCCACATTACTCTATTTGTTCTACATTGTGTATATAATTGTTTATCTGTACTTTCCAAGGCAACTACTTCCTATTCTAAATCATTTCCCTGTTCCTGCTGTTGTGGTGTGGGGTTGTGTGGTGTGAAGTGTATTGTGTTGAGTTAACTTCTGTTGTGTGGGGTTCCATAGCTTGTACTAATTGTCCTCACATCTACATCAGTTAATATGAGTTTAACTCATCTAGTGTGCTTTTATTGTGGTTCATGTCCAACATACAGAATTTCTGATGTGTATTTGTTACAAAATGTAATCTATACAAGGTCATGACACAATATATTAGAAAAAAATTATTACTTAAAGTATTTTTCCCTAATACTCTCCTCCTCTCTGTCTACTTATACTTCTCCTACATCTTTTACCAGTGCATATCATGTCCATTCTGTTGGCGACACAGTTGGCTATAGACCAAGGTAATTTTCACCCTTTAGTCTGTGCAGATTAAGTAGGTCGGCTATCACAAATGGCGTTTGTGAACGTAAACCTATTTTAAGCAATGCAGTTGATGTAGTGCGTTGTCTAAATAAAATCTGACACATGAATAAACTAATTTCTATCAAATACTATTTGTTTTCAATTCGTAAAGAGAAAAGGAAGAGTATAATTCCTGTTTCAGTTCTTTAGATTGCAAAATAGACAGAATTAAGTACATTTTTAAAGCGAGGTAGTGTTTCGTTTGCACCAGCTGACTATCTCTGCAGAAACGTTTTCCTAGAAGTTTTTGATGAAAAGCATTTGAGTGCATTGGAAATTTCATCTCGTACATTATTCTGTGATAGATTATAGTCATATGCACATAGTGAAGTTGTTAGATGTAGTGTAGAAAGTCAGAGTTTTGCAGTTTTGAGAAATTATAAGATGTCGGTTTCGCCGGGGAAGTGGCGCCCGTATTGAAGTTGCGATCGGCAGTTTTTCACATTTTCAGAGATTTATTTTATCAAAAATACAATTCATTGGACGCACAACACTGGATACCTTTCCGTTATACATCTTGGTACCACTTAGATCTGAGAAACACACGCTTACCTCAGACTAGATCAAACTGCCCGTTGTAAAAGTTTGAAAGTTGGACAACACATAGCTTTGGCGACTGCTCGCTCGCCCTGAAGTCATAGAAGTGCGCGGTTTTATTAAAGCGGCGCCCGAGCTGGGGGACGCTATATCCACGTGATGTGTCTCTACCAGTCACATTCTGTTCTGTTGACGCTAACCTTTCTATTCTTATCCTGGCATCTGTCTGTCATTAGTATCGCTTAGTGAGTTCGATGTTCTACGGTGCTGTAATTGTTTTGATAATCTCTGGGTTGCTGTGTAACGTTGACGCGCTGAAAATGATGGATAGGTGAATATGTCACAACGTCTGTGCACAACATGGGAACATCCAGTGTTATGCACAACATTTCTTTGTTAGAAACCCTATTCTGCCCCCCCACCCACACACAAAATTATGGTATACGCATATTTGGATCCTTGGTGATGCCATGGAGTTAGTGAACTGTGTTGAAGTCCTTGTGTGATCAATGAGAGAAGACTGGAGCACTGGTGGAGTTATTCAGCAGTGCAATAAAGGTGATGCTTTACAGAACACACCACCTAAACAACATTCACAGTCAGCAGTAATTAACTCAAATGTCACAAGCTGTTCTTTACAGAACACACCACCTAAGCAACCTTCTTAATCAGCAGTAATTAACTCAAATGTCACAAGCTGTTCTTTACAGAACACACCACCTAAGCGGCCTTCTTAATCAGCAGTAATTAACTCAAATGTCACAAGCTGTTCTTTACAGAATACACTACCTAAACAACATTCATAGTCAGCAGTAATGAACTCAAATACCTCAATCTGGTTAAATGTACTGGCTAGCAGTTCTGAAACTCTGTGTCTCTGGACTACAAGTGCTGTGCACCAAAGATTGTCTACTGACCCCTAGCTGGTATTCTTACCCCTGGCTAATATTCAGACCCCTGGCTAGTATTCAGACCCCTGGCTAGTATTCAGACCCCTGGCTAGTATTCAGACCCCTGGCTAGTATTCTCAACCCTGGCTAGTATTCTCAACCCTGGCTAGTATTCTCAACCCTGGCTAGTATTATTCAGACCCCTGGCTAGTATTCTCAACCCTGGCTAGTATTCTCAACCCTGGCTAATATTCTCAACCCTGGCTAGTATTATTCAGACCCCTGGCTAGTATTCTCAACCCTGGCTAGTATTATTCAGACCCCTGGCTAGTATTCTCAACCCTGGCTAGTATTATTCAGACCCCTGGCTAGTATTATTCAGACCCCTGGCTAGTATTATTCAGACCCCTGGCTAGTATTCTCAACCCTGGCTAATATTCTCAACCCTGTCTAGCATTATTCAGACCCCTGGCTAGTATTATTCAGACCCCTGGCTAGTATTCTCAACCCTGGCTAGTATTATTCAGACCCCTGGCTAGTATTCTCAACCCTGGCTAGTATTATTCAGACCCCTGGCTAGTATTATTCAGACCCCTGGCTAGTATTATTCAGACCCCTGGCTAGTATTATTCAGACCCCTGGCTAGTATTCTCAACCCTGGCTAGTATTATTCAGACCCCTGGCTAGTATTCAGACCCCTGGCTAGTATTCAGACCCCTGGCTAGTATTCTCAACCCTGGCTAGTATTCTCAACCCTGGCTAATATTCTCAACCCTGGCTAGTATTATTCAGACCCCTGGCTAGTATTATTCAGACCCCTGGCTAGTATTCTCAACCCTGGCTAGTATTATTCAGACCCCTGGCTAGTATTCTCAACCCTGTCTAGCATTATTCAGACCCCTGGCTAGTATTCTCAACCCTGGCTAATATTCTCAACCCTGTCTAGCATTATTCAGACCCCTGGCTAGTATTATTCAGACCCCTGGCTAGTATTCTCAACCCTGGCTAGTATTATTCAGACCCCTGGCTAGTATTCTCAACCCTGGCTAGTATTATTCAGACCTCTGGCTAGTATTATTCAGACCCCTGGCTAGTATTCTCAACCCTGGCTAGTATTATTCAGACCCCTGGCTAGTATTCTCAACCCTGGCTAGTATTATTCAGACCCCTGGCTAGTAATATTCAGACCCCTGGCTAGTATTCTCAACCCTGGCTAATATTCTCAACCCAGGCTAGTATTCAGACCCCTGGCTAATATTCAGACCCCTGGCTAGTATACTGACCCCTGGCTAGTTTCTCAACCCTGGCTAATATTCTCAACCCTAGCTAATATTCTCAACCCAGGCTAGTATTCAGACCCCTGGCTAATATTCAGACCCCTGGCTAGTATACTGACCCCTGGCTAGTATTCTCAACCCTGGCTAATATTCTCAACCCTGGCTAGTATTCTCAACCCTGAAGCAGTCAACTCTAACCAACAGTAATTCTAGTTGTGCTAACCAGCGTTGACATTATTTGTGCTAGTTCTAAAAACTCCGTTGTCATAATTCTTCTTCTTCTTTCGTTCGCTTGAAATATGTCTATATCTGCAATGTCGTCTCTTGCATGAATTGAACTGTTTTTTTTCAGTTCACACAGTGGTCCATAGAGTTTATCTTCCACTGTCGTCTCTCTAGGCCAGAAGGTTTGCCTAGATATGTTATATTTTGGGCAGTCTTGGAGTATGTGCTCTGCTGTCTGCGACGCCAATCCACATGTGCACATGGCTGTTTCACCAATCTTGAATTTTGTATACATGTGGTTGCGTAATCTATTGTGTCCTGTTCTGAGGCGCAGAATAATGACTTGTTCTGGTCTGTCCATAATGTGGTAGTCATCTTGAGCAGGTTTTGGTGGCTTTCTGGCTGATTTGATCATTCTTTTCTTTTGGTGGTATGTAACGGGCACATCAGGCTGTTCTTCTTTGGCTCCTTCCTTAGCCAATTGATCAGCTCTGTCGTTTCCGGGTACTCCACAGTGGGATGGTATCCACTGTATGGTGACTTTATGCTGACTGCTAAGTTCAGAAAGTAGTGTCCTTAGTACTGGCAATTTCCCAGAGAGGAGCGCCTCGAGTACTGATTTTGCATCTGTTAGTAGCACCACAGGTTGTGTACCATTGCTGTTATTTAGTAATTTCTCTGTTGCTATCTTGATTGCCTCAATTTCGGCATCATAGTTATGGCAGTACTTTCCTGTCGGTACTCTGGCTGTGTCCCTAGTATTATTTGGGTATTCTATGTACACTCCCGCTCCTCCATTTCGAACAGCATTTTGTGCTGACCCATCTGTGTAGACTCGGATCCAGAGATCCTGTGGGTATTCTTCATCAAGGAAGCTGAGAGTGGCTGTTCTGCGCTGCACACTGTTCTGTTCTTCCTTGTCAAATATTCCTCTCACTTTTGTCTGGATTTGTAACGATAGTCTATGCTCATCTTTCCATGGAGTTCGCTCTGGAATAGTTGTTAGGGGGATACCAACTGTGGGCAGATCAGTGGTTTCTCTGCAGAGTCGTTTGGCCTGGTGGATAAAACTACTTCTTTTCAACCGCCCCATAGCTAGGTTTTCAAATCTGTTCTTCATAGGGTGGCCTGGCAAGCTGAGGAACTTTTCTGCTTGTATTAGCGTTTTCGTATCTCTGCGCTCACTCAGTGCCTGTGTCCTCCCCATCTTCTCCATTTCCACTATAGGGGTTGATCTCATCCCTCCTGTGGTGACTCTAAGTGCTTGATTTTGCACCTTGTCCAGCTCTTGTAGTGTGGTTTTTGATGCTGAACACCACGCAGTTGACCCATATTCCAGGTGTGGTCGTATGCTCTGTTGGTAAACTTTGCTAAGTATTTTCGTACTGGCTCCCCATGTGGTTCCACTTAGCTTTCTCAGGATGGCTATTTTCCTTCTGGCTTTTGCTACTGCTTTGTTGATGTGCTTTCTCCATGTCAGCTTGCCATCAAATGTTACTCCAAGGTATGTTGGTTCTTTATCTTCTCTTAGGGGTGTTCCATTTATCTGGATGATCCCTGCCTTTTGTTTTGGAGAGAGGGTAAATAGGGTGGTGCTGCACTTGTCAGTGTTTATGCTGACACACCATCTATTTGCCCATGCAGCAAATGTATCTACAGCTCTTTGTAGCAATCTGGTGGCCACTGATGCATATTCATTTGTGCTCCATAGAACCAGGTCATCGGCGTACATTGCCGCTTTAATTCCATGCGGTAGGTGAGCAACAAGATCATTGATGAAGATTAGAAACAGTGTGGGGGACAAGACTCCATCATGGGGAACGCCGTGACGTAATAGTACTTTTTTGCTTTTGAGTCTGTCTATCTGGACTCGGGCTCTTCTGTTGTGCAAGTATGCTTTCACCCATTTGTACATTCTTCCATTGACTTTGCAGTTTCTCAGTTTCTTCATCAGACCTTCTTTCCAGACTTTGTCAAAGGCTTTCTTCAGATCTATCCATGCCGCAAGCACCAGCTTCTTCTCTTGGAATGCATCCTCAATTTCTTGAGAGAGGTAGGTTGTCTGATCTTCCGTAGAGTAGCACTGCCTAAAGCCAGCCTGCTGTGGCACAAGGATGTTTTTACTTTCAATGTACCACTGCAGTCTGTGATTGATGATGCGCTCCAGTGTTTTGCAGAGACAGCTGGTGAGGCTAATTGGTCTGTAGCTAGAGGCAATGGAACCATCTTTCCCTGATTTTAGGAGGGGTATCATGATTGCTTCTCTCCAGGCTTGTGGAACACTGCCTAAGGTCCAGCTGTTATTGAAGATCTGCAACAGCTTTGTTTTGGCCTCTGTTCCTAGGTTCCTGATCATTTCATTGGAGATACCATCAGCTCCTGGTGACTTTCTCATTTTCAGTTTTGATATGGCTAGCTCCAGTTCGCTGATTGTGATGGGTGCCTCCAGAACCTCATGTACTATTTCCTTCTGTCCTGTATGTTGTCGTTTCTCTCGAATCTCTTGTTGTTTCTCTGGACTAATTTTGATATTGCTATCTTGTGCGAACGAGTCCGCAAAATGGTCAGCTGCTTGCTTTCTTGTTAAGATTTTTCCATCTTTATGTAGCGCAATTTTTGAGTTTCTCCCTGTGCCCTCGTCATTAAGCTGTTTTATTAGCTTCCACAATTTCCTTGTGTCTCTTTCAAAGTTCAGAGACTCCGTTTTCTCCTGCCAGCTTTTCCGTCTAGCCTGCAGCTTGGCCCTTTGAAATTTGGCTTTTGCATGCTGGAATTTATTGTGGTGCTCTTGGCTGGGTGTGGCCTCTGCTTGCTTTCTACACACTTCAACATCATTATGCAACTGTTCCAGTTCACTACTCCAGTAGGGTTTATATTGTTTACGGGCTCCTCTTGGTACTGTTTCTCGCGCTGCCTGTAGTATGCATTTCCCAAACTCTTCAACTACTTTATTTATGTCTTTCTCAGTGTTCAGGTTTCTAACCAATATGCTGGTGCGATGCTTGTACATTGCCCAGTCTGCTTTCTTGTAGTTCCACCTCGAGAGGGTGCTGCTTTCACTTACAAGCTCATTTTCTACGGTTAGAAAGACTGGCCGATGGTCACTGCCACCAAGTTGTTTCCCAACAATTCGTGTAATGTTCCACTCCAGGTCTGGTGAATGAAAAGCCAGGTCAGGTGTAGTTGTAGAGTGCCATGATCTCGAGTAGAAAGTATGTGGGTCGGACGGCTTGTTAATCAACATGAATCTATTCTCATCCTGCCAGTCTTCCAGTCTCTCTCCTCTCTGGTCCATGTGATCATAGCCCCAGCTCTGCGAGTGGCTGTTGAAATCGCCACACACAATCATTTTTTCTTTTAGTGGTAGTGTGTCCAGTGCCTGTGGGCGGTCACTTGGACAGTAGTAATTGATCAGATGTAGATCTGTATTACCTGTCTTAAGTTTAAGTGTCTGATACTCAGCCCCTTCCATGTAGACTTTGATTTGGGAAGCCATGATGTTATTTCTTACAAGGGTCAGTATCCCACCTTTTCGCCTGTCCTTTCGGTCAGATCGGTAACACTGGTAGCCTCTGATTTTGAAGGCTATATTTTCATTGAGGTGAGTTTCTTGCAAGCAACATATGCTTACTTTTTCTTGGTCCAAGATTTTTTCTAATTCTATTTTTTTGTTGCTGACTCCCTCCGCATTCCAGTGCATTATTTTAAGTCTTCGTTTGGTAAGGCCAGTCATCCTATTCTCATGTCCCCTGGCTCCACAGGACATCTGAGAAGGACCTCCAGTAGTTGGGGTTGGACCCTTTCGAGACATAGGGCCCGGCACTGCACCTGCCTGGGGGTCCAAAGCAGGGCGAGCACCATAACGATTAGCAGTAGTCGACATATTCCATTTTGCGTGATTGCGTGGCATCCTGATTTCTGTGGTGCGCCTCTTGGCTGGTTGCCTCCGACTTCAGCACCTTTCTTTGCTAGAGCAGACTGTGGTCTCACTCGAGTGTAGATGTGTACACGCGCACACACCTGTCTGCGCATGCATGTACGTGCATACACATCTAGAGCATACTGGTTATTTTCCGGCGCCAGAGATTCGCCGTCGCCCCTTCTCCTGTTAGTTTAAACAGGTCCGCCGCGTGAAGGCCAGGAGTTGGACTTTTGCTGCATAGGTTATGTATTCACGAGCCATTGAGGTATTTAAGCAATGTTGGGCGCTCACCCCAACACCGCGCCTCGGCTACATACAGCAACATTTGGAACCCCGTTGTCATAATAATAATGTAAATAATATCTGAGAATTCTATAGACATCTTAAAACAAATTTAAAACAAGGTACGCAGCAGAATCATTAAATGAAAAACAAAAGAGTGAACTACTACAGTTGCAGACAAGTGATAGAAATGTGAAGACAGAAATTAAAAAGAGGAACAAACTTTGCTCTGCAAAAATGAAAGCAGTAAAAACCTTCATGGTTGGAACAGTTACAACAACAAATGTCGGAATACTAGCAGAGTATTTCTTGTGGCAACATATGGGTGTGAAACTTGGGTACTCAACAAATCAGCTGAAAGGCACACACATAATTTTGAATATAAGTGTTAAAGTAGAGTACAAAACATTTATTGGACGAAGAAGAGAAACACATCTATCCAACCAAGAACCCACTGTTGAAGAAAACAGGGCATTAAGCAAAAATAAAATTGATGAAAGTGAAATATTTTACACATGTAAAAGTTATGGAGGTCTTGAAAAGGTAATTATAGAAGTAGTGTACCTGGAAAGTGGAGAAGAGAAAGACAACAATGTAGATGGAATCAAGATGTGACAGATAAGTTACACATAACAACAACACAGAAAAAGAGCAATCTTACATGCCTGTTATGGAGGCACATGAAAAGACTCTGACAGATGATGATGATAAATGACTATATTAACCTTTACAGGGTGGAACGGCCATTTACGTCCGATACCGTAAACGGGCGAAACGTCCCAAAACGCCCGATACTATTATGCATTGTAAAAACGCGATCTCTCGGCTTTCCGACACTTCCAACGGCTACTTTTGCTTTCGCCGACAGCTTGACAACGTGGCCGCCATATGTAAGAACCGACTATGAATTTGAATGGACTTTTACGGACTTTTAAAAAATAGTTTTCGGGGTTTTTACGCTGTTTTTCAAAATGGATTTCGGTGATTCTTCAAGTGATAGCCGAGATTTCGCTAGGTTCAATTTAAATGACATTAAAGGGCACGAAGTTGACTATTAATCGGAGCTAGATATCAGTGCAAAGCATTACTTTGCATTAGCAGTCTGAGTCGGACTTTAAAGAAAGTGATTATGATTCTGAAAATGTGTTTGTAAATTGCCGTATAGATGACGGAAAATCCCAAACAACATGCCGTATTTCGTAAATATTTGTGTTCATATATGGATTACCTACAACAATCACGTGAGTAACATATTCTGCATGCTTTTCCCGTCATTGTGTTATTTATTTAACTAAAATCGGTTGACTAACACCTTATTTGTAATGTTTTTACTAACGCGACCCGAAATTTTACCGAACCTGACAAAATCTTGCCTGTTCAAGGCTAAAAAACGAACAAGCGTCTGCCTGTAAAGGGTTAAAGTCTACACAGCTCAGAAACATGCAACCAAACTCACCATCATTATCATGCACAATCTGGAAATTTTTCACTGAGGCTTGTGTGACTCGCCCATGAAAATTGAGCACATAGGACTGTGTGTCTGAAACACAAAAACACAAGTTTAACACAACAGAAGATCACATGAATGCCAGAAATCTAGACCAGCCAGAAATCTAGACCAGCCAGAAATCCTGACTTATGACAATTCACACTGTTGCAACTTTTGTCAGCATCTGCGGCTTAGGGCAGTGAATATGATTTCACAAACCTGACATACCAAACTCAAAGTCAGCTACAGGTGATTTGGAAGCAGATCACTTGCATTTATTTTCACAATGGTATGAGAGTTGGCCATGCAGAAAGCAATGGCAAACTACTGAATGTACACTTGCCAAGAAAATCACAAACAGCCAGAACATGCTGGGGTTGACTGTGACATCCTGTAAAGGACATGGGACTACCTGTAACTCACACAAATTGTAATGCTTTTGAAGGATGAGAAATGTTATTGTATGTGAGTGATTGTCCAACATGGACCAAGTGGACATTTATTTTAAGCAATGCTCGTACAGATGCAAAACTTGACATACACACTGAAATGTGATCTCATATATCACCGACCACATTGTTCATTTGATCAAATATCATTGGCCCCATTGTTCACTTTGTGACTACCTCTAATACTCAGTCAGACTTGCTGAAATACCTTTTTGTATATCACCGACCACATTGTTCACTTTCTATTATACCACTGGCCACATTATTCACTTTTTCAAATACCATCGACCACATTTCTCAGTTTATGTCTACCTGTAATCCACAGTCATAGATGACGAAATACCTTCTCATAAATCACTGACCACACTGTTCACTTTTTGAAAATCACCCACCACATTGTTCACTTTGTGCCCACCTTGAATCTATTTTGCAGTTCTATGTATAGATAAATTATTTCTTTTGTACCTGTTGTATTGATTGTTAATCAATAATCTATTTTATCTTCACAATACTTTTCTACATACATCGTATCTTTACTTTTTCTTTTCCATTTCTTTGTCTGTTTTTTTCTTTTAAGTAGTGCTAGATGTCACTTGTTCTGTGGAGTTTTCTTTACAGACTTCAGTTGTAAACTCTCCTTTCCTATAAGTGCTACATGATCACTATGGCAGCCTGCTCCTGGTCCTAGCTTTGTAAAGTCAACAAGTGGTAAACTTGTGCATGCCTTAATATACATTGGCTATATGGTTAGTAAAAGTAAAGGACACTTTTACACAACTGAAGGTGAACTGGGCATATGGTGCTAGTCCCACAGTCAGCACACAGTGGCTGATGTGGTCAGTGGCTGATGTGGTCAGTGGCTGATGTGGTCAGTGGCTGATGTGGTCAGTGGCTGATGTGGTCAGTGGCTGACGTGGTCAGTGGCTGATGTGGTCAGTGGCTGATGTGGTCAGCCCACTTCCTTATGGTGCTAGTCCCACAGTCAGCACTCGGTGACTCATGTGGTCAGTAGCTTGCCCACTTCCTTGACTTTCCAGGACATACCCTGGTATCCACTTTTAACAGGCTTTACCCGGAGGCCAGGTAAATTTTACAAACCTGACTTGATGTGAATTTGAAATCATGACCAACAGGCTGGCAGGACAGCATCTAGCCACAGTCACTGTGGCTCCTGGGGTATATGGTGCTAGGTCTACACTTTCATAGACCAATCCACACTTGATGATGATGTGGCAGTATCGCATATGTTGCCTTTACTTTCCTAGACATTTCTTGGTAACCAATTTGGGTTGGGTTGAACTGGGAGCTCATGTCAATTTTTAACACCTGCCCAGTCTAGCTTTTGGCTCCTGCCAAACTGTTTCTGAATCTCCCCGGATTCAATAAGTAGTCTGCTTGACTGCAAACATTGTTTCTCAGGCTTTCCCAAGTCCATTATCATCAAGGATGGTATCTTACACATCATGTGATTCTGCTCATGCTGTCAATGTATCTCATTTCTCTCTCTTGGAAATATGTCCTCATAAACACCAATTGCATTTAATTCACCTATGAAACAGCATAAGAATAATCCTTCTGTTCCCCCCCCCCCCCCCAAAAAAAAAACCAAAAAAAAAAAAACACACACACACATGTGCACACATGCCCGCCCACCTGCCCACACGCACCCACACAGACATCCAGACACTTCATGTTATGACTGAGATCAGGACCAACAGTTCTGAGTAAATCATCCATGTAACTGTCCAGACTCTGGTTACAAGCAACAAGTCAGTGCTGGCTACTCACCATCATTCCAAACTGGGGTTTTATTATGAAGCTCAAGCAAGTTCTCCATGTTTTTTCTTTTCCATCTCTCAATGAGACCATCATGAGCCTTAAAAGACAGCCAGGGAGGGACAATTATATATTATTAACTTCAAACCAAAACACTTGTACATGAAATCCATAATTTGTATGACTTTTACACATGTTCATCTCTGTAAGGACATGCAAGCAGTTTGTATGATACTTACAAAATTTGCTATCAGATGTTTCCTTAAACAGAAAACAAAACTAAAACCAATCAAGCAGACCAACGCCTGATATGAACAGGTGTTGTTATTGGTCATGAAATAAAAGATGAATCAAAGAATTGTAAATTTGTTTCTCGCATAAATCTTGACTATATTTTCACAGATGCTTACTGCATGCTGAAACTGAAAGGTGAATAGTGTTAATATAAAAACAAACACTGAGATCTGTAGGTGTTACAAAATCATTCATCAAAAGACATGAAATTTATGGAGAACAACTGCAGAAGAGGTGGAATAGAGAGCTGGGAAATACTAGTCAAGACAGGCAGAGGCAGACAAAGAAAGAGGTATGTGGAAATCTGGGCAACAAACAATATAAGCAACATCAACTTCATCAAAATATCAGACGATAGAGATGATTGGAGGGTCTTAATGGCTGATGTGGGTTTTAAACCTGGCAAATAAAGAAGATGAATGTATAACTGTGAAGACAGATACACTACATCATATTCAAACATTTACTGTTCTCACATATCATACATCCCAACTAGGGTAAATGCACGCAATGCTGTCTTGAACAGCTTATCTGAACTGTACAAAATTATAATTGTCTCAAGGTCACAAGGCGGAAATGCTCAGCACATGGTTCGAGAAAGCATGTCTGTTATTTTTACCATGTTGTTGTGAAAATGTGTTGATCTAGTACCAGCCGGCCAGTACTGATTTGTCTTTGTTTTCATTATAGACACCCAAACTGATTCAATTGTGCTATTAACAAAATGAACAACTTTTCAGATGATGTAATAATTTTACTGTTCTAGACTTGTACAGGTCAAGACAGTGATCTTTATTTTATGTCACACACAATATTTTACCTATCGTCAAAGCTGATGGGTAAGGTAATTTACCTGCAGACAAAGTTAAAGGGTTAAACTAAGTATATCAGTAGACAGGGTTGAGGGTATGCCTTATTATTTGCAGACAAAGTTAGGGAGAAGGGTATTTTATCTATATATAAAGTTAGCTATAAAGTTACCTTTTCTGGAGAAAAAACTGAATATAAGGTATTCTATTTGTAGACCAAAAGGGAAGTAATGATGTTTCATCTATAGTCGAAGCTAGGAGATTGTATATGTTATACATGTATAGAGATGATGTCATGCTTACTGTATATATGTTTGTCTAGATCCAAATAAAAGAATAGAGTTGTAACTCACCCCATGAGGCTTGATGTGAACACGCTGATGATCACTGGTCATCCCTGGGATGATTATGGTCATCTTCCGTGGACCTT
Source organism: Cepaea nemoralis (assembly GCA_014155875.1). Lineage (NCBI taxonomy): Eukaryota > Metazoa > Mollusca > Gastropoda > Stylommatophora > Helicidae > Cepaea > Cepaea nemoralis. The sequence continues at coordinate 393,692 of JACEFZ010012155.1, forward strand.
TGAAACCTAAAACATTTGTTTCCTAAGAAGATATGAAATTGAACTGAGTAAGGAACAAACAGATTTACTCTCTACAAGAACATGAAGGTGATAATACAGTAGGCACTGTGTGCCTAATGCTAGAACATCAAATATCTTGCATGGCCGTAGGGTTGGTCACCATTTGCCTTCCTCACAGCTTTAGTCACCTCCCTAACTCACAAGCAAGAGTCAGAGACCCATTGTGCAAGCCGTGCCTCCAGAAGATCATGTGAAGCCACTACTGAATGCTGCAACAGCACGCCTTTAAGAGGTTGAGCTATGTAGAAACCAACTTCCAGAACAGAGCACAGACTTCCACTTGAGTGTCAAAGTTCAATTCCATGAAAAATTAACGACTATCAGTTGAAGGTAAAATAACAATAAAACAGATGAAATGCTGTTATATCAAATATTCTGATCAAGTTTCTTGCTGCAAACAAAAAAGATGCATATAATGACTGGAAAGATGATGGTGTCTTCAAATGAATTGTACAAACAGTAGATTAAGGCTAACATGACACTAAACAACATAAAACATATATTAGCAAACAAAGAATCAAGAAGACCAAACATGGGATCAGCATTATGGTTTAAACCACTACTGACTGAGAGAAACACTCGTAACAAGGGTAGGACACAAGAAAGATAGTCTTAAAATGTGGTCAAAGTGACAGTCAGGAACATTCCATGAATGGTTTGGAGGTATGGTATCTGCCTCTGATCCTAGGGTCATTTTTCCCCGCTTGCTTTGATCTCAAGCGTAGTCCATACACACTACTTCTAGAAGTGCTGGACTGAATTTTGTATGTGGATTAGCTTTCCCTATTAACAATGTCCCTCGCCATTAGGCAAACTCTCTTCAACTTCAGAGGTACTTGTAATTTACGTCCCCAAGTCAAGGACGATAGGTCAACATTTTAGTCCAACTATGCGGTGTAGGGGCTTAATCCCTTACCTCGGTATCAGCACACTGGTTGTTTAAGAAAATGTGTTCTTATCCATTCATGTCAAAATTTGAACCTCTACCAGAAATAAAATATTTATGGCATGTATGATTCTTGCATGCCAGTCTCCCTGGACGAGAGGTTAGCAGCTTTCTCCGTAACCCTGAATACTCTCGTGGTTGACGTGAGTGCACAAGAATTGGAAGCAGTACGAGTCATGCCAGTGACTTATGAGAGTATGGAGCCGGTCGCTCAGAAAGTCGTGGCATGCTGATGAGCGTAATCTAGCCTAGGAACGAACGAACAGACTTTATTTTCAAAGGGTAACAAATTGGGCACGCAGGCCCGTCTTACATTCGGCCCTTCCAATCACTCATCTTTCTTTCATCAACAGTGCATAGGAAAAAAACATTGTCACATGAATTTTGTAAACATAAACAATGCATATTACTATGTTATGAGACACATCCACCACCAACCCACACATCCCCCATTCACTCCAACTCCCCCACCCAACCACACACACATACAATACATTCCCCAACCCATCCACCACATCCCTACACCTACACATCTCCCCACCCACACACACCTCTCACCCACCACACATCCCATCCACCCACACCCCAAGCACACATACATTCAATAACCCACACATCCCCCACCTACACACATCTCCCCACCCACTCACATATCCTCTACCCGTCCCATTTCCCACCAACAATCACTCACCCAATATCCTCCTCCACCCACACACCTCCAACCACCCAACCAAACACACATTCCTCAGCCACACACACATCTCCCCGTCTACTCACATATTCCGCACCTACCCACACACAAATTCCGCACTCACCCACATAATCTCCCATCTCCCCCAGCCCACTCACAGATCCCGAGCCCACACCTACAATCATCCCCCACCATCTCTTAACCTGCACACACTCACCCACCCACATATCCTCTACCCACCCACAGATCCTCTACCCACCCATCCCCCAACCAAACATCCCTTAACCACACACCCTAACTCATATACAATCACCCACCCACACATCCTCTACCCAACCACACATCCTCCACCCAACCACACATCCTCCATCCACCCAGCCACACATCCCTTAACCACACACCCTTACCCATATACACACACATCCCCACCAACGCACAATCTCCCCACCCATACAAACATCCCTCACACACATCCCCACCCACCAACACATTCCCCATTCACAAACACACACCTCCCATCCACGCACACACAGCCCATACATTCATCCCCTCACGCATCCCTAGACACCCGTACTTATCCCTCAACCACTAACACCCACACATCCCTTACCCACTCATCAACACATACATCTCATATGTACCCACCCACACTCACACATCCCAACCACCCATCTAAGCACACATCCCCCACCCTCACACACTTCCTTCACCCACCCACAAGCCCAACCACACCTTCACCCACCCACACAAACATCATTTATCCACACCCAGCTCCCCTCCCACACCCCAAAGACACATCCCTCACCCACACACACATCTATCCACACATCTCCTACCCATCCACACATCCCCCAACTACAATCACCCTCACTACCCACACATACATCCTCTATCCAGCCACACACACCCCCACCCAGCCAGACATATCCCCCACCCACACACACATCTCCAAATCCATCACCCACATCCATCACGCACCCCTCCCCCAACCCACACACATCCCCCACACACATTCACCCACACATCTCTCACCCACACACTCCCGACCCATCCACCCAAACATCCCACACCCATACACATCCCTCACCCACACACATATCCCCAAACCCACAACCACCCCCACCTGCACACATCTCCCACCCACCACATATCCCCACACCCACATCTCCCCACCCACACATATACCCCCACCCATCCCATAACCCACCATCAATCATCCACCAACATATCCTCCTCCACCCACTCACCCACAACCACCTAGACAAACACACATCCCCACCCACAAACACATCTTCCCATACACCCATATATCTCGCACGCACCCACACACAAATCACCCACCCACCCACACACAAATCCCCCACCCACCCACACAAATCCACCCCGCCCACCCACACATCCTGAGCCCACCCACACACATCACGAATCCACCCACACACACATCTCCCGATCCCCCAACCTACTATTATGATCAAACTCCCACACTTTACACACACATACAGTGACGATTGTCGTGAGCATTGTCGCAAAATTGTAAAGAAAATGGAGAAAAATTGTACATATACAGTTTGTAACTTAAAAATTAGTGATGCAATTCAACTCTCTCTCTCTCTCTCTCTCTCTCTCTCTCTCTCTCTCTCTCTCTCTCTCTCTCTCTCTCTCTCTCACTCACTAACGCTCTCACTCACATTACAGTAATGTTATATTATATATGATAAAATCAAGTGTCATACATACAAAATGATAATGTGAAAGATGAAAATACACAAAAAATATGGAATGGCATGTTACAGGACATGCAAGCACTGAATTCTCTCTCTCCCTCTCTCTCTCTCTCTCTCTCTCTCTCTCTCTCTCTCTCTTACACAGACACACACACATTCCCCACACACACATATCCCTCACATACACACCCATACATACATCCTCACATCTAGACAAATACATGATGCCTCACATGATCACTGAAACTAATAAGAACAAACTCCCACACTTTACACACAATTGAGACACTGACGATTGTCGTGAGAATTCTCGCAATTGCAAGAAGTGGAGAAAAAAATTGTACATATACATTATGTAGCGTAAAAATTAGTGATGCAATTCAACTCTCTTTTTTTTTCTCTCCCTCTCTCTCTTGCGCTCGCTCTCTCTCTCTCTCTCTCTCTCTCTCTCTTGCTCTCTCTCTCTCTCTCTCTCTCTCTCTCTCTCTCTCTCTCTCACACACACACACACTAACTCTCTCACTCACATCACAGTAATGTTATATTATACATGATAAAATCAAGTGGCATACAAAATGATAAGATGAGAATTAAAAAAACAAAAAAATATGGAATGGCATGTTACAGGACAATCAGGTGGCATTAAACGATACCTCGTAATATGAAAGATGAGAATACATAAAAAATATGGGAATAGCATGTTACATGACATGTGTGGGCTCAACTCTCTCTCTCTCTCTCTCTCTCTCTCTCTCTCTCTCTCTCTCTCTCTCTCTCTCTCTCTCTCTCTCTCTCTCTCTCTCTCTTTCTCTCTCTCTCTCTCTCTCTTTACATACACCCACTCTCACACTCATTCACTCTCTCTCTCTCACTTACACTCACTAACTCTCTCACTTGCTTTACAGTAATTTACATGAATTCATTTTATGCATATTAAAATCAAGTGCATCAAAATGATAATATGAAAAAAATGAGAATACACAAAACATATGGATCAGCATGTTAGATGACATGCGTGCGCTCAACTCTCTCTCTCTCTCTCTCTCTCTCTCTCTCTCTCTCTCTTCTCTCTCACACACATGTACATACACACACCCACACACATCATACCCACGCAATACACACACCTGCACACATCCATATACTTCTCACACGTACTCACATTACACCCGAATATACACTCCCTCGCATACACTGCATGCATGCACACTTACACATACAAAGATATACAATACATACACGAGCACACACACACACACTCATCCATACACACATACACACACGCACATCCATATAAACGCATATAAACACATGAACGCACACCTTAACACACGTACAGACATACACACAGAGTCACACACAGATACACACATGTACACACATATACACCCATACACACATCCAGACATGCACACACATACATCACACTTTCTCATGCACTCTCTCATTCACCCACGCTCTCTCTTTTACACACTCACTCGCTCTCACACTCACTCATTCGCGCACATACACGCATACCCACAAATTCTCTCTCACTCACTCACGCTCCCTTATTCACTCATTTACTCGATGACTCTCTAACTCACACTCACTAACTTTCACACTCTATCACACAGACAGGCAGACATACAACACACCCACTCTCTCAAATTCACTCATTCTCTAACTAAATCTCTCACACATATGTCCACACACTCACTCACTTTTACACTCACTCAGGCACACGCGCATGCATACTCTCTCACTCATACTAATTCTTCCACTCACACTCTTTCTCACTCACTCTCTCACCCACTGTCTCGTTCACACACATACAGTGAAGAATGATAGTGGAAAAATGATACTAGTAGGTGACTTATGGAGGCATATAGTCGGTATGAAGTAAGTATTGAAAGAGGGTTCGGTTGAATGTGTAGGGACTCATTGGTGTTTTCAGTTCTGGAGGAAGGCTCTTCCACAAGTGAGCACCAGAATATGCGAAACAAGTTTTGTATAAGTCCAATCTAGGCTTAGGAAGCTGTAATAAATTTAAGCGATTACTGTTCATTGCATTAGATTGAATTAACGGTAGAAGATACTCTGGGGTATTTTCAGATATAATTTTATTCACTAATTTGGCTTTGTTAAAAAGGAAGCGCTTTTGAAGTGGTAGAAGTCTTAGATGGCTGTATAATTTATTACTTTCAACGTGCTTTATGCTAGAAACTAGACGTATAGCGCGGTTTTGAAGCGAACACAATCGTTTCATATTAGATTTAGGGCAGCCATCCCAGACTGTGGAACAATAATCGAGAGGTAATTGGATATAGGATGCGTAGAATATTTTACGTGTGCTTTCATCCAAAAAGTGTTGAATTTTAGCAAGTTGGTAAACTTTTTGTGCTATTCTCTTGGTAAGGGCGTGAACATGAAGGCTCCAGTTTAAATGTCTGTCAATTAAAAGACCTAATGTTTTATGTTCATTTACATTAATTATAGGTAACGTGTCCACGTGGAGCTCGAGCGGTGTCCCAATTATGGCTAGGGTCTGTAGTTTTTGTCTGGTCATTATTAGCATGGATTTTGAAAGATGCTGGTGTTGACCGCAATATCCTAAAACAGGATGGACACGTGGAAATGATTCTTGTATACATATATGGGAGGAGACCAGCTATTATGAAGATATGCATGGTAATGAAGGTGATCATTTACAAACTAAATGACAAAATAATGAAACAGATGAAACATGTAATGAAACAGCTAATGCATCAACTAATGAAACAATTAATAAAACAATAATACAATTAATGCACCAACTAATGAAACAGTTAATGAAACAATAATACAATTAATGCACCAACTAATGAAACAATTAATGAAACAATAATACAATTAATGCACCAACTAATGAAACAATAATACAATTAGTGCACCAACTAATGAAACAATTAATGAAACAATAATACAATTAATGCACCAACTAATGAAACAATTAATGAAACAATAATACAATTAATGCACCAACTAATGAAACAATTAATGAAACAATAAAACAATTAATGCACCAACTAATGAAACAATTAATGAAACAATAATACAATTAATGCACCAACTATTGAAACAATAATACAATTAATGCACCAACTAATGAAACAGACAATTACTACTTGACCTCATTAAGCCCCAGAGAATTATCACTTTAACTCCATTTGTTCCAATCAATTATTGTTTTAACTCCTTCACTTCCACACAATTATTATTTTAACGCCTTCAGTTCCAGACAATTATTCCTTTAACTCCTTCAGTCGCAGTATTTAAAAATATCCACCACAGAAAAAGATACAATAATCTGACATGAGGGGAGGAAAACACATCCACACAAACTTACATAGGCTACAGCTACTAACTCCTGCCTTGCTCCCTGAGGTCCAGCCTTCTTAGGGTTATCGCCGTGATCAAATAATGTGAACTGTGTGCCAAGTAAGTTGGACCTGAAAAGAAGGTAATCACAGTGACTCTAAGTGTTGCTTTAACTCTGACTTCTCACACTTTGATGGTTACAAGGTACTCCTTGACAACGATGTATGAGAACCTAATAGCTGGGTAGCCTTTACACATTCTCTGATTCATCAACCATTAAGCAATTAAAGTTTCACCAACCATGAAGCAATAACAAAGTTATTTCTTTTATTTATATCCATTATTCATCAGAGAAATCCATTATAACTATATCCATCACTCATTATACAAATAAAAAGAAATTTTCCCTATTCATATCTATCATTCACTAAAGAAAGAGATCTCTTTACTTTATATTGATATTGATAACTCATTAACAAGCATAAAAAGATCTATTCTCCTCATATACATCACTTAATAAACAAACATAAACACATTGAAACTAAGTCATCATTGTACCCATCACTCATTAAACTAATTAATAAAGAGATATCAAATTTCTCATTGTGTGTCATACCTTGGTATACTATTATCATGCTTTTTCATTGTGTGTCCTATCTTGGTATATTATTATCATGTTTTTTCTCATTGTGTGTCCTATCTTGGTATACTATTATCATATTTTCTCATTGTGTGTCCTATCTTGGTATACTATTATCATATTTTCTCATTGTGTGTCCTATCTTGGTATACTATTATCATATTTTCTCATTGTTTTTCCTACCTTGGTATAGTACTATCATATTTTCTCATTGTGTGTCCTACCTTGGTATACTATTATCATATTTTCTCATTGTGTGTCCTATCTTGGTATACTATTATCATATTTTCTCATTGTGTGTCCTATCTTGGTATGCTATTATCATATTTTCTCATTGTTTTTCCTACCTTGGTATAGTACTATCATATTTTCTCATTGTGTGTCCTACCTTGGTATACTATTATCATATTTTCTCATTGTTTTTCCTACCTTGGTATAGTACTATCATATTTTCTCAATGTGTGTCCTATCTTGGTATACTATTATCATATTTTCTCATTGTGTGTCCTATCTTGGTATACTATTATCATATTTTCTCATTGTGTGTCCTATCTTGGTATACTATTATCATATTTTCTCATTGTTTTTCCTACCTTGGTATAGTACTATCATATTTTCTCATTGTGTGTCCTACCTTGGTATACTATTATCATATTTTCTCATTGTGTGTCCTATCTTGGTATACTATTATCATATTTTCTCATTGTGTGTCCTATCTTGGTATACTATTATCATATTTTCTCATTGTGTGTCCTATCTTGGTATACTATTATCATATTTTCTCATTGTGTGTCCTATCTTGGTATACTATTATCATATTTTCTCATTGTTTTTCCTACCTTGGTATAGTACTATCATATTTTCTCATTGTGTGTCCTATCTTGGTATACTATTATCATATTTTCTCATTGTGTGTCCTATCTTGGTATACTATTATCATATTTTCTCATTGTGTGTCCTATCTTGGTATACTATTATCATATTTTCTCATCGTTTTTCCTACCTTGGTATAGTACTATCATATTTTCTCATTGTGTGTCCTACCTTGGTATACTATTATCATATTTTCTCATTGTGTCCTATCTTGGTATACTATTATCATATTTTCTCATTGTGTGTCCTATCTTGGTATACTATTATCATATTTTCTCATTGTGTGTCCTATCTTGGTATACTATTATCATATTTTCTCATTGTTTTTCCTACCTTGGTATAGTACTATCATATTTTCTCATTGTGTGTCCTATCTTGGTATACTATTATCATATTTTCTCATTGTGTGTCCTATCTTGGTATACTACTATCATATTTTCTCATTGTTTTTCCTACCTTGGTATAGTACTATCATATTTTCTCATTGTGTGTCCTATCTTGGTATACTATTATCATATTTTCTCATTGTGTGTCCTATCTTGGTATACTATTATCATATTTTCTCATTGTTTTTCCTACCTTGGTATAGTACTATCATATTTTCTCATTGTGTGTCCTACCTTGGTATACTATTATCATATTTTCTCATTGTGTGTCCTATCTTGGTATACTATTATCATATTTTCTCATTGTTTTTCCTACCTTGGTATAGTACTATCATATTTTCTCATTGTGTGTCCTATCTTGGTATACTATTATCATATTTTCTCATTGTGTGTCCTATCTTGGTATACTATTATCATATTTTCTCATTGTGTGTCCTACCTTGGTATACTATTATCATGTTTTCTCATTGTGTGCTCTATCCAGTGCTGGCATCTTTTCTTCATTTCTTATTTCATAGTAATGTTCTTGTTCTCTCTATAAGCTCCACATTAGTGATTCTGTCATACAATTTTAGTTCATCTATTATGCACAGGCATCAGTTAATGAATATTTGTAGTTTCTTTGTAACTATTTAGTTGTTCTCCATGTTTCTGATCAATACAGCAGTACTGAAATAATGATAGAGTTAAATATTATAATCTTGGTAATCATTTTAATTTCTTTGGACTTCCACAAATTCCCTAATGCTGTGAAGGTCATTTTGTCTTCTGTATTCTTATTTTAATATCTCTATATTTTTCCCCATCTTTGTCTAAATAGATACCTAAATAAGTATATGACTCCGCCTCTTGAAGTGAAGTTTCACTAAGGAAGATTGGGTTATTAATTGCTTGATTTGTTCTCATTAGTTTTGTTTTTTCTTACTAATTTTATCTTGCATCTTATTTCATGCGTGGGACTGGAGGGCAGTGTCGTTGGCAAAATCTAGGACATCAAACTACTCCTCCTCATACCCATTATTAATTAAAGAATAAATAACCTCCCTCCTCATATCCATCAATCATGAAATTAATTAATGAAGACATCTCTCCTCCTCATATCCATCACTCATGAAGTTAGTTAATAAAGACATCTCTCCTCCTCATTTCCATTACAAATTTTAAAAAACTAAGAAATCTGTCTTCCTTATTTCCAGCGAACAGTCAAATATATACAATACCTGTCTCACAATGAATGCATCTTAAAGCCACAGCTAGGCTGGATGTTTGTCAGATATCAACATGTGAGGTATCTAATGCAACAGTGTACCAGAAAACCTAGTTTATCTGAAGCAAAAATGTACATACAATTTAGGAACTTGAAGCAACAGTCTACCAGAAAATCTGAGATATCCGAAGTAACAGTCTACCAGAAAATCTGAGATATCCGAAGTAACAGTCTACCAGAAAATCTGAGATATCCGAAGTAACAGTCTACCAGAAAATCTGAGATATCCGAAGTAACAGTCTACCAGAAAATCTGAGATATCCGAAGTAACAGTCTACCAGAAAATCTGAGATATCCGAAGTAACAGTCTACCAGAAAATCTGAGATATCTGAAGTAACAGTATACCAGAAAATCTGAGATATCCGAAGTAACAGTCTACCAGAAAATCTGAGATATCCGAAGTAACAGTCTACCAGAAAATCTGAGATATCCGAAGTAACAGTCTACCAGAAAATCTGAGATATCCGAAGTAACAGTATACCGGAAAATCTGAGATATCCGAAGTAACAGTCTACCAGAAAATCTGAGATATCCGAAGTAACAGTCTACCAGAAAATCTGAGATATCCGAAGTAACAGTCTACCAGAAAATCTGAGATATCCGAAGTAACAGTCTACCAGAAAATCTGAGATATCCGAAGTAACAGTATACCAGAAAATCTGAGATATCCGAAGTAACAGTATACCAGAAAATCTGAGATATCCGAAGTAACAGTCTACCAGAAAATCTGAGATATCCGAAGTAACAGTCTAACCAGAAAATCTGAGATATCTGAAGTAACAGTCTACCAGAAAATCTGAGATATCCGAAGTAACAGTCTACCAGAAAATCTGAGATATCCGAAGTAACAGTCTACCAGAAAATCTGAGATATCCGAAGTAACAGTATACCAGAAAATCTGAGATATCCGAAGTAACAGTATACCAGAAAATATAGGAACCTGAAGCAACAGTATACCAGAAAATCTGAGACATCCGAAGCAACAGTATACCAGAAAATCTAGGAACCTGAAGTAACAATGTACAGAAAATCTAGGAACCTGAAGCAACAGTATACGAGGAAATCTAGGAACCTGAAGCAACAGTATATGAGAAAATCTAGGAACGTGAAACAACAATGTAAGAAAATCTACGAACCTGAAGCAACAATGAACAGAAAATCTAGGAACCTGATATAACAATGTACAGAAAATCTAGGAACCTGAAGTAACAATGTACAGAAAATCTAGGAACCTGAAGTAAAAGTCTACCAGAAAATCTAGGAACCTGAAGTAACAATGTACCAGAAAATCTGAGGTACCTGAAGTAACAGTCTACGAAAAAACCTAGATATAATGTACCAGAAAATCTGAAGTATCTGAAGTAACAGTGTACCAGAAAATCTGAGGTATCTGAAGTAATAGTGTACCAGAAAATCTGAGGTACCTGAAGTAATAGTGTACCAGAACACTGATTCCAGAATCTCTTGTAATAACTTACCTCAGCTTCCCGCAGTAGGCTTCTCCATTACGGGTGAGGTCTGTGGGGTCAGTGGAGATAAGGTAGTTTGATGTGGTGCTCTTCTTTCGTTTCCTGCCTGCTAGCAAGAATATCTGATAATAAGAAATTAGTACTCTCAGACAAATGTTGGATTAGTGTCAGTGTTCTCAAACTATCAACATCATCATCACGTGCCATATTCATAATGAAGGATGGCTCCAATGCGTTTCCAACACCCTCTGTCCTACATCATCATGGTTTATTCATACAGACATCTTCCAGTTCATCTTTTGATGTTGTTTCCCCATATGTAAACTATAAAACAGTTAAACAACAACAGAAGTTGTAGATTAATGTACAAACCACATCATATATATTTATTATTTGTTACTAGCCAATATTGTTGCATTCTGGGCACACCCTTGGGGGATTATCAAGAGTATGTATGACAACTGTCCCTGTAGAATGCTGTTGTATAGAACCATGATTACATCTTAGGCATGTATGACAACTGTCCCTGTAACATACTGGTTGTATAGAACCATGACTACATCTTAGGTATGTATGACAACTGTCCTTGTAGCATGCTGGTTGTATAGAACCATGACTACATCTTAGGTATGTATGACAACTGTCCCTGTAGCATGCTGGTTGTATAGAACCATGACTACATCTTAGGTATGAATGACAACTGTCCCTGTAGCATGCTGTTTGTATAGAACCATGACTACATCTTAGGTATGTATGACAACTGTCCCTGTAGCATGCTGATTGTATAGAACCATGACTATATCTTAGGTATGTATGACAACTGTCCCTGTAGCATGCTGGTTGTATAGAACCATGATTACATCTTAGGTATGTATGACAACTGTCCCTGTAGCATGCTGGTTGTATAGAACCATGATTACATCTTAGGTATGTATGACAACTGTCCTTGTAGCATGCTGGTTGTATAGAACCATGACTACATCTTAGGTATGTATGACAACTGTCCCTGTAGCATGCTGGTTGTATAGAACCATGACTACATCTTAGGTATGTATGACAACTGTCCCTGTAGCATGCTGGTTGTATAGAACCATGACTACATCTTAGGTATGAATGACAACTGTCCCTGTAGCATGCTGTTTGTATAGAACCATGACTACATCTTAGGTATGTATGACAACTGTCCCTGTAGCATGCTGATTGTATAGAACCATGACTACATCTTAGGTATGTATGACAACTGTCCCTGTAGCATGCTGGTTGTATAGAACCATGATTACATCTTAGGTATGTATGACAACTGTCCCTGTAGCATACTGGGTATATAGAACCATGACTATATCTTAGGTATGTATGACAACTGTCCCTGTAGCATACTGGGTATATAGAACCATGACTATATCTTAGGTATGTATGACAACTGTCCCTGTAGCACACTGGTTGTATAGAACCATGCCTACATCTTAGGTATGTATGATAACTGTCCCTGTAGCATACTGGTTGCATAGAGCCATGACTATATCTTAGGCATGTATGACAACTGTCCCTGTAGCATACTGGTTATATAGAACCATGACTACATCTTAGGCATGTATGACAACTGTCCCTGTAACATACTGGTTGTATAGAACCATGACTATATCTTAGGCATGTATGACAACTGTCCCTGTAGCATACTGGTTATATAGAACCATGACTATATCTTAGGCATGTATGATAACTGTCCCTGTAGCATACTGGTTATATGAAGATGTTTGTGTGTGTGTGGGGGGGGGGGGGGGGGGGTAGGGACATGTCAGTTGGTGGGGATGTGTGTGTATGGTTTGGGGATGTGTGAGTGGATGTGCGATGTGTGGGTGTGTGGGTTGGTGGGGGATTGTGTGTGTGGGTGGGGAATATGTTGTCGATGGAGATGTGGCTGGGGGAAGGGTGGTTTGAGGTGTGGGTGGGGAGAGGATGTGTGGGGTAGAATGTGGATGGGCGTGGGATGTGTGGGTTGGTGGGGAAATGTTTGTGGGTGGCGAGTGTGTTTTGGTTGGGGGATCAGGTGATGGCAGTGTGTGTGGGTGGGGGATGTGCGGGAGGGGGATGGGTCGGTTGGTGGGGTATGTATGTGTCCCTTGGTGTGCGTGTGTGTCGGTAGGTGGGGGTGTGTATGTGTCCCTTGGTGCGCATGTGTGTGGGTAGGTGTGGGTGTTGTGTGGGTGGGGTGATGTATGGATAGGTGGGAGATGGGCTTCATACCATGGTAATTAGCCTTGTTTATGTTTACAACATTCATTTCACAATGTTTATTTTTCTTCCTATGCAAATGTATAATGCTCTTGATGAACGAAAGACGAGTGATTGGAAGGGCCGAATGTAAGACGGGCCTGCGCGCCCAATTTGTGACCCTAATAAAGTTGATTTGATTTGATTTGATTTGAACCATGACTATATCTTAGGTATGTATGACAACTGTCCCTGTAACATACTGGTTGTATAGAACCATGACTATACCTTAGGCATGTATGACAACTGTCCCTGTAGCATACTGGTTATATAGAACCATGACTATATCTTAGGCATGTATGATAACTGTCCCTGTAGCATACTGGTTATATAGAACCATGACTATATCTTAGGTATGTATGACAACTGTCCCTGTAGCATACTGGTTGTATAGAACCATGACTATATCTCAGGTATGTATGACAACTGTCCCTGTAGCATGCTGGTTGTATAGAACCATGACTATATCTTAGGTATGTATGACAACCGTCCCTGTAGCATACTGGTTGTATAGAACCATGACTATATCTTAGGTATGTATGACAACTGTCACTATAGCATACTGGTTGTATAGAACCATGACTATATCTTAGGTATGTATGACAACTGTCCCTGTAACATACTGGTTGTATAGAACCATGACTATATCTCAGGTATGTATGACAACTGTCCCTGTAGCATGCTGGTTGTATAGAACCATGACTATATCTTAGGTATGTATGACAACTGTCCCTGTAGCATATTGGTTGTATAGAACCATGACTATATCTTAGGTATGTATGACAACTGTCCCTGTAGCATGCTGGTTGTATAGAACCATGACTACACCTTAGGTATGTATGACAACTGTTTCTGTAGCATGCTGGTTGTATAGAACCATGACTATATCTTAGGTATGTATGACAACTGTCCCTGTAGCATATTGGTTGTATAGAACCATCCTACATCTTAGGCATGAATGACAACTGTCCCTGTAACATACTGGTTGTATAGAACCATGACTATACCTTAGGCATGTATGACAACTGTCCCTGTAGCATACTGGTTATATAGAACCATGACTATATCTTAGGCATGTATGATAACTGTCCCTGTAGCATACTGGTTATATAGAACCATGACTATATCTTAGGTATGTATGACAACTGTCCCTGTAGCATACTGGTTGTATAGAACCATGACTATATCTCAGGTATGTATGACAACTGTCCCTGTAGCATGCTGGTTGTATAGAACCATGACTATATCTTAGGTATGTATGACAACCGTCCCTGTAGCATACTGGTTGTATAGAACCATGTCTATATCTTAGGTATGTATGACAACTGTCACTATAGCATACTGGTTGTATAGAACCATGACTATATCTTAGGTATGTATGACAACTGTCCCTGTAACATACTGGTTGTATAGAACCATGACTATATCTCAGGTATGTATGACAACTGTCCCTGTAGCATGCTGGTTGTATAGAACCATGACTATATCTTAGGTATGTATGACAACTGTCCCTGTAGCATATTGGTTGTATAGAACCATGACTATATCTTAGGTATGTATGACAACTGTCCCTGTAGCATGCTGGTTGTATAGAACCATGACTACACCTTAGGTATGTATGACAACTGTTTCTGTAGCATGCTGGTTGTATAGAACCATGACTATATCTTAGGTATGTATGACAACTGTCCCTGTAGCATATTGGTTGTATAGAACCATCCTACATCTTAGGCATGAATGACAACTGTCCCTGTAACATACTGGTTGTATAGAACCATGACTATATCTTAGGTATGTATGACAACTGTCCCTGTAGCATACTGGGTATATAGAACCATGACTATATCTCAGGTATGTATGACAACTGTCCCTGTAACATACTGGTTGTATAGAACCATGACTATATCTCAGGTATGTATGACAACTGTCCCTGTAACATACTGGTTGTATAGAACCATGACTATATCTCAGGTATGTATGACAACTGTCCCTGTAACATACTGGTTGTATAGAACCATGACTATATCACAGGTATGTATGACAACTGTCCCTGTAACATACTGGTTGTATAGAACCATGACTATATCTCAGGTATGTATGACAACTGTCCCTGTAACATACTGGTTGTATAGAACCATGACTATATCTCAGGTATGTATGACAACTGTCCCTGTAACATACTGGTTGTATAGAACCATGACTATATCTCAGGTATGTATGACAACTGTCCCTGTAACATACTGGTTGTATAGAACCATGACTATATCTTAGGTATGTATGACAACTGTCCCTGTAGCATGCTGGTTGTATAGAACCTTCTTCTTCTTCTTCTTCTTCTTCTTCTACTTCTTCTTCTCCTCCTCCTCCTTTCAGTACTCAAATTTCAAATTTCAGTACTAGTCATACTGACTGAAGTCAGGATGGTTCCAACATATAGCTAACAAACTTGAAACTGGGACAATCACAATCTGTGTCCTTCATCTTCTGCTAGGAGAGATCATACTAGTAAAAAAATGTTCACACAAACGTCAATGGCTAAAAACCAAATGGACAATTGCAACTGACCTTCCTGCCACTGTCCTGCTCTAGATGAAGGAAGTAGGTGGGATAAATATTACGGTCTACACCCCGCTTGTCCCTGGTAATTCTGCACTTCATAGTGATACCCTGCGGAGCAGGTCTCAGAGCAAAATCTTCCAGGTCCGAGGTGTCTGGGATGTAGGACTGTGCTCCAGAGCCAGGAGGGTAGGCGGAAGTCACCATCACCTTGTCCTTGCTGTTGAGTGAAGGGTTACAGAGTATGTTTTACTTTCGATATGAATTGCTACCATAGGTAATCAAACAATTAGCAATATCTTAAGATAGGATCAGAAATCATGGGAAAACATGGACTTGGGGTAATGAAGGAAAATGGAGACTTTTAACTTTTCAACCCCTTTTTATAGGCAACAATGTCTACAAATTCCACATTATAGCAAACATAAAGACAGTGAACATATATGTATTTATTGCATAAAGATAATCAACATTATAGCAAACATAAAGACATTGAACATATATGTAAGCATAAATACAAAGACAATCAATATTATGACACACACACATATAAACAGTGAACATATATGTACAGCATCACCATGTGCCATGTCGATAATCATGGACGGTCATGTTTTGCCACCTGACTCAATCACCAGAGTCGTGGATCAGCTCTATGTTCTTATCTTTACCATACCAGGTGGCCAAGCCATCAAGATATTTACTTCTCTGCCTTTCCCTTGTTCTTTTCCCCTTAATCTTGCCAGTTGTCACCAAGTTCTCCAATTTATTTCTTCTCATAATGTGTCCAAAAACAAATGTGACCGTCTATGTCTAATTTCTCTAATCAGTTTACAGTTTTCATCTGTTCACTGTCCACATCTCACATCCATACAACAGTACAGGCTCTATGTAGCACTTCAACACTCTTTTCCTCATTGCAATAGATATCTTTTTAGTGATCAGTATGTTTTTCCATCTTGCAAAAAGATTACTTTCGCCATAGCGATTCTTGTTCTAATCTTTTCAAGGCACCTCCTATCAGATGATATGACTGTTCTGAGATAGTTGTACTGATTCACTTGTTTAAGAATATACTCATTTACCTGTATATTACATTGTGGTATTTCTTTCTTCCTTTCAAAAAAACCAACCAACCAACCACCCATCCACCCCACCCACCAACACAGATATATATATATATATATATATATATATATATATATATATATATATATATATATATATATATATATATATATATATATATTGTAAAAAGACAATCAACACTACGGCACACATAAAGATAATGAACACTCATATGTTACCGAGACCCCAAAAGGGAAGCAAAGATCAGTAACACTGTAACCCAACATGCAGGTCAGTATCACTGTAACCCAACATGCAGGTCGTCAGAAATGACTAAGGAAAATTGGCAATAGACTGACTACCTCATGTCACAGAAAACTTTAGCAGTAAAATGCAATAAATCATGAACAAGTCTACAGACAAGAAGAGATAAATAACCCAGCCAACAAGATGGAAGGAGCCTGTTTTCCCAGAAGGGAGATGTGACGTGGAGACAGCTACAAGGAGTCTGGGTTGCTGCTGGCTATCTTCTGATACACAGGAACATCTCCAGAACTGACAATGTTAGAACTATTACGAATTAGGAAAGACAGCACAAGTAGTAAACATATGCTGGTCTTATAATGTAAGGTCAAATGACACTCAATGGGTGATGTGGTCAATATTATGGCAATTATGTTTACTTCCCAAGAAATTCCTTGTACACATTCTAGACTACAGCATATTACTTCTGTTGTTCAACCAGTACCACAGAATACCTAGGCACCCATGTGTTTATCTGTTAGTTGGGTCTCATCGCAGGTTATTATACTGGCCACCACTTGCTAATACTAATTTTACCTGCTATTTTATCCTTTATCAAATCACAGCATTTATAATAACAAGTTTTGTAACTACATATTTATAGAAATTCAGAACTGGACTTCAGTAATAAAATTTCCCCTGGTCTCTGGGTAGTGAGATCGGACGCCCGTGTGTATTATTGCACACATAAAAAATCCCTTGGCAGTTGGAAATCGAAAAAGAGTAGCCTAACAGCGCTGCCCGGGCAAAATTTCGAGTTAAAAATCTACCCAAAGTATTTCACGATCCTCGCCGATGCAACGGAGTTCGTGCATTGAGCTGAGTTTCTCCAGACTCAGGTTTGAGTTAGGAGGAAAACGAAGCACTTATGGGTTAAACCGTGTGCCGTGATGTTGATCCAATGACTAATCTAAAAAGTAAGGATCTAGCACTATAATTTTGTTTGCATTTGCTCATAACTTTTATAAAAGCTGGTGAAGTAATTCTGTAGTATGGAAAAATAAACACACACACACACGGTGATTATCACTTGCTACAGTTCAAGAAATCAAACTATTATGTGTAATAATGCACTCTTGTATGTGTGCGCTCAGTGCATGCACACGCCTGCACATATATGTACACAGGCACACACATGAAGACAAAACCAGACTGAAATGTAAGTATACATCCCAAGATAGAAGAGGACAGGCTATGTCTTCATCTGTTTCCCACTCTTTCCTATAATTTGTTTCATCTTTGGTTGGTGTTTTCATGTGTCGGCCCTGGCAAAGACTGACCCTGACCAGTGCCTAGCCTTATTAATAATAATTGAAATGAAGCTAAGAAGTTCTTCTTTCAATGAACTATAATGTAAAGACTCCACCAAAAGTAATAATTTGCTACTGAACAAGTCACAACCTATTATTATTTATACAAGTCCCTGTAGCAGTACAAAATGCAAACATATTAAACATTCCAGTTTCTTAAGACAGTGGTTCTTAAACTTGTTATCTTGCTGGGCTACAGCTTCCAGTTTGTCATACTGATGAAAAATACCTGCAGATACAAAATATCAGCTGTTCATCATCATTAGGTGCCTTGCCAGCTGGCATATGCATTCAGGACTTTCCATATATCTCGGTCATGCTCTCTGGATCAACTCTGTTGATGATATTTCTCCATGCCATGTCTCAGTCCTTTCAGCATAATTTCTCTTGATCAGCCTCTTTTCCCACTGATCTTTCCAGTTGTTACGATATTCTCCAATGCCTCTTTTCTCATAACAAGACCAAAGAATGCTGTTCATGTTTTTCTTATAAATGTATATAATGCTCTAGTTTCATTAGCCTCTTCCAGGTAATCATTATTAGTTACTCTGGCAGTCTAAGATATTCACATTTACTTCACAAACCACATCTCTATTGCTTCCAAGCTTTTCCTCATTTGTCCATTAATATTCTATAATTTGCGGCCATATAGCAAAACAACTTCTATATAACATCTCGGCACTCCCTTTCTTACATTCAGTGATAGTGACTTATTGCATAAGATAGATCATCTGGTAGCAGTGGTTACGTCTAAGATATTAAACATCTTGGGAAACTAATTAAGATAAAACAATAAAGCAACTAATGAAAGGAAGAAAGTACACAATTTGTTAACCAGCTATTTCATAACCTGGAGATGTGCTCAATAATTTCAAATCAAACAATACAAACTGAAGGATGTAAATACTCCAGTGCACAAAATACTCCTACACAATAACTAAGAATAAGCAAACGTTAAAGCTTGAAAATGTATGAAAACACAGTATTATAACCCAAGCAAGCAATGTTACAACTGAAGCAATATTAAACATGGACAAAAGCAAAATGAAAAAGTAAATGAAAAAGTGTATAAATGAAGGGCCAGAAATGTATGGGATTAAGCAAATATAATATCTATCACATTTAATAAAAATTATCATTAGTTAAAATTTCACAGTATAACTGTCTAGCTACAGTAACGCTGCCAATCCAAGGCTAGGTTTTCTACAATCAGCTTTACAGTGTAATGATATCCAGTTAGTATAACACTGTTAATCACAAGTTTAGTTGAACTATTATCAATTTGTTCAATGAAACATTTAGCTATAGTTATATTATTAATACCAAGTTTATTTGAACTAGCTGATTCTATGATCAACTATAAAGTGTAACTTTATCTTGCTACAGTAATATTATTAATATCAGGTTAAGCTGAACTAGGAGATTCTATAGTTAATTTCACATTATAGCTTTATCCAGTTACAATAATATCATTAATACTAAGTTTAGGTGAACTAGGAGATTCTAGAATAGAGTTCAGCCCATGTGATATCAAACAAACCATCACACACTGCTCAGCTGCTCCATACAAAACCAAATATGTGTTGATGAGTACTGAATGAGTCATGAAAGTGATTCACTTGTTGTAGGCATTGTTCAGTGGTTTTAAAACAAAAAACAGAAAATAGAATACTCAGCTTTAACAAACAATAATCAATTACATTAATAGCTGAATGGTCATTGGGGCTACAAAGCATTCACGAGTAGATAAAACAAACTATCTGTTTGCCCTTATTTGTTTTGACTTGTTGATGGAAGTTTTCTAGCTGTAATGTCCACCCATTTATTTGTGATCATGTTCTTGTTAAGCCTTCCTTTTCCAATGTCTGCCTCCCCATTTACTTATTCCATTTCCCAGCTTTACTGTGGCTAACCCCACTTCATGATGGCATTATTGATGTCTTGCATGGCAGAGAACACATTTAGCCAGAACACATGTGCATGTAATATAACCAAGCACTCTACAACCTCCTATATATGTATGTATGTATCCATAGTTTACTTTGTAGTAGAACTACACATTGTATCTCAGCCATCTGTTATTTTTACTTTACATTTGTGCTATCTGCACTACTTTGATAAATATGTTCCTCCCTTTAATACTACACTGTGTACCCACATTGTATAAAACTACACATTACAAACTTATATATATATTATAGCTACCATCTTATATTACAATGATTTAAAGAAGCAGCCTATTTAAAGCATAATCAACTGTCTGACAGACTTGAAGCACCTATTCAAGGCCCTTCATATTGTGTTACCACAATGCAACAAATAAATATTCTGTGAAATATATGTATGAAAGTTAGATATACACTAACATGAGTATAGTTAAGTTGCCTCGGATCTCACCTCAGGTTCAACTGCATCCTCCTGCTCCTGTATCATTAACTTTGCCTTCTTCTTCTTTCCTTTTCTCTTTCTCGGAGGAGCATCTACTGTCTGCAATATTTCATATGTAATCTTCGAAAATATTCAGTGTTTACAGCAACTTCAAGTGTCTATAACATTGCCTGCAATAACCGAGTCTTAACTTTGTTATCAGCTGTGCATCTTTCATAGAATACAGGACTGTGGTTGTTGCTTCATTGTCCTTTTTAAATATGTCCTTGCCACTTGAACAGATGTGGTCTCCTTTCTTATGATTGTTCTTCAAGATGTTCAGTGCGTCTCCACATTGTGCTCTTCTTCTGCTAGAAGTCCATTGGGTTTCTAAATACATTTCTGCTTCCTTTGATATATGGGTGAGAAGGTGAGAATGGTTAAGTATGTACGTCAGCATATATCTCAATCACTGTTAACATTTGCAGAGAGAAACTTATGACATATAGAGTCATCTCAAGTGCAGTGTTGTGGTTTATTCAAAGAGAGGAGAGACAGAAGGAGGGATGAGAGAGAAAGAGAGTGAGAGAGGAGGAAGAGAGAGGATGATAGAAAGAGCAAGGGAGAGAGACAGAAAGAGAAAAGCAGAACAAGGGAGAGGAAAGTAACAGTCAGAGAGTTTCAGCAAGATTGAAGAGAGGTATATCAAGTTTCAACCTGGACTGATCACTAACCAAGTATATTCATGCTGACTGAAGGTTACAGAACAAAAACAAAACAATGAGCAACATTCAATGCACAATACTCAAGCACATGCTAGAAATACCAGCAATTTATAAACACATATTCAATAGAAAGACTTAGAAAAACATCATCATCATCATGTGTCATGCCAATAAGCGGGGCAGTTATGGTTTGTCATCTTAGATCACCAACAGTCGTAGATCAGGTCTCTCCAGATTATGCAATGTGGCCAAAGCCATCCAGGTGTTGACCTCTTTGTATTCCCCTTGCTCTGTTTCCATGAAGTTTGCCAAGTTGTCAAGCATACACAACTTTAACACGTCTTCTCACTGCAACTGACAGCTTTTTTATTGGTATTCTTTGTATCCTGCTAAAGACTACTTTTGCCGCAGGCAATTCTTGTTCTAATCTGCACAAAGCATCTTTCGTCAGGTGTTGTAACTGTTCCAAGATAGTTGTATTGATTCACCAGTTTAATAGTTTTCCCATTTACTTGGATAATAAATGATGACAACAGCAAATTTGGGAAACAGCAAATGATAATAATAACCTGATGGAAACTGACAAATGATGACAAGCTAATAGCAAACAATAACAACAGGCTGGTAGCAAAATATATATAACCAGTGTACAAGCTATTATGTCTTCTTGAGAATATGGCATTTTGGTTCAGAATATATTGTAGTTTGACCCAGAATGGAGTATTGAATCAGAATATGTTGTGCTTTGGCTCAGAATATAGTGCTACACTCCAGAAAATGATGTTTTGACTCAAAATATGGTGTTTTGGACCAGAATATAGCGTTTTCATCAAGAATAGGAATGGTCTGGCCTATATCACTCAACAAGATGCAGGCTGCGAGCACATCTTGGATTTTCTGCCAGGGCATGCAGGTGTGTGGGGTAATGAAGAGACAGATAGATTAATATTAGAGCTGCTTTGCAATAAGTGTGATGTGGGAAGGCTCTCTGAATCAAGTGGAGGGTGCAACTGAACAGTGTCCATATCTGGACAGACTGATTCATAACAGAGTGATCAGAGAGGCTGGATGGCAATCAACACGAGACAAAAAGAGACAGGCAGACTTATAGTCAAACTGCTACAGGAACTATCAACATGGGAACCATTTGATGGCTTTTGAGGATGTTGGTTATGTAACCAAGTATTAAGTGAACTTGTGTGTTGATTACAATTTTAAATTACTTATATTACCACTGTCATTATCATAATCAACTGTCGTGGCAGTTCACATGGACAAACATGCTTTTCCACAGCTTCTGTTCTCCAGCAGAATGTATTCAAGCATGTGCTGACATAGCAGTAAATATTTTAAGAGATATGAGGATCAGCTCCTCACAGCATCACTCATTTCCAGCTCAACTTAAAGTAAAATATTAAATGTATACCTTGCTGTACTGAATCTATACCATGCCCTGGCTTCAAACCAGCCACAATTGCCACAAAAGCCAATCACCGTTAGAAACATTCAGAGAAAAACACTTGATATGTATCCACCAGTTTTAACATTCAGAGAAAAATATTTAACAATTATCTAATAGTTTATTAGATGATTGTTATTTCAGAGAAAAACACATGACATCTATCTACCAGTTTTAACATTCAGGGAAAAACACCTGACACTTATATTCTAATTTTAACATTCACAGAACAACATTTGGCATTCATTTATTAGTTTTCAGTCAGAGAACAACATGTAATAAATATCCATTAGTTTTAACAGTCAGAGAAAAACGCATGACACATATACATATATCTATATATATATATATATATATACAAACCTCAGAGTGATCGTTCTGTGTCTGGAATGTGGAGACAGGTGCGTGACTCATGTTCTGTAAGGAGGGAGACCGAGATCCTGCATGTGATGGTGCCACAGGCATAGGTAGACTCTCCATGTCAACGTCATCATGTATAAGTGGCGATGAACCTGTATCTGTTGGATGTGACCGTAGCCGATGACCTCCGGAATTAGGGGCCAAGTCTGAATCTGGAAGAAATAGACAGGCCCGTGAGTTTAACCAATGGGAATGGTGAAATCATCAGTCAGAACACAGCTTTATTAGGTAGAATAACCCACACAGCACACAGGAGGATAAGATGATGCTTAGAATGTCAGAGGACATAATAGATACATCTAAAACTATAGACATATGCACTTCAATGACTATCAATGTATTTAACCTCATTTACTATGACAACCTTTCCAGTGTCCTATATCTATGAGGTAAAGTGACTGGCTAACTTCCTCACTACTTCCCCAACACAGAACAAAGTTAGGTAACTAATCGTGTAAATTATGACCTTCTCAATTTCAAAAGTAAATGGTCACTATTTTTTAACACCGTCTAGGCTATTATAGAAACATGATATAGTTATTTTAGTTGTGTGGTAAATAAATTAAAAGTATAATGATGGAATCTAAATTAAAAAATATTGTCAATTAAAAAAATATATATTCACATGATGTTAGTAAGAAGGAAAAGGACTCAAGGGATACAACTTTAGAATCAAAGTAAGCTTGTAGTGAAATAGATTCATTTTTATAAAACAGCCAAATATTATTAAAGTGTAATGTAAACTGTAATATTCACTCATATGTATTATCAGTTCATTAAGAACAGCTTTAATTAGAATGAATCACAGCCTTCGAAACTGCATTTTCCTTCATTGGTTAAAAAAATAATGATAACAATGTAATGTTATACATTCACAGATTTTTGTCTTTTATTTCTTTATTTATTCTGATTTTAGCTAATATATTTGCATTACCAATCACTTCACCAATTACTTCACTAGCATTTATTCTTTAGAATTACCTCTTTAGCAATAATTCACCTGCATTAATTCATTGCAGTACATCATTCACACTACCTTAATTTTTGTCTTGTATTTCTTATTTCTTCTAATTTTTGCTAAAATTCCTCTTTAAAGTGTATTTAGAAATAATTCTGAATAGCAGAAGTTAAAGTTGTAAGTTGTAACAGCAATTATGACCTCTTACAGGATGTAACAACTTGGTGCAGGGCAGGATTTGTTCCTCTAAACTGTAATTTACTGTTAGAGAGTCAAGGTTAACTATTTCCAAAGTTGTCAATACTCTTTTGATGTTATATCTGCTCATAGAGGAGACATTTGAAGTGTATAACCAAAACAAAATGAAACAAAAGGTCAGCAGAATTTCTTTAATCCTATCTCTCACCTGTTGGGATGGTGGGAATGTCATCACTGTCTGTGTCACTCATGTCTTTCGACTCATCTTCTGTCACATCTCGAACTGTCACTAAAGTATTGCTGCCTCCCAGTGGCTCGCCGGACCCTGTCTCCAGGTGAGCCGCTGGTCCATTGTATGCTGTGAACACAGAACATATGGTGTTTGGTTGGCCTGGCTAATGTCAGTGTTTGGTTGGACTGGCTAATGTCAGTGTTTTGTTGGCCTGGTTAATGTCAGTGTTTGGTTGGTCTGGCTAATGTCAGTGTTTTGTTGGTCTGGTTAATGTCAGTGTTTGGTTGGTCTGGCTAATGTCAGTGTTTGGTTGGACTGGCTAATGTCAGTGTTTTGTTGGCCTGGTTAATGTCAGTGTTTTGTTGGCCTGGTTAATGTCAGTGTTTGGTTGGTCTGGCTAATGTCAGTGTTTGGTTGGACTGGCTAATGTCAGTGTTTGGTTGGCTTGGTTAATGTCAGTGTTTGGTTCGTCTGGCTAATGTCAGTGTTTGGTTGGCCTGGCTAATGTCAGTGTTTGGCTAGTCTGGCTAATATCAGTGTTTGGTTGGCCTGGTTAATGTCAGTGTTTGGTTGGCCTGGCTAATGTCAGTGTTTGGTTGGCCTGGCTAATGTCAGTGTTTGGTTGGCCTGGCTAATATCAGTGTTTGGTTGGCCTGGCTAATATCAGTGT
Organism: Cepaea nemoralis; assembly: GCA_014155875.1. NCBI lineage: Eukaryota > Metazoa > Mollusca > Gastropoda > Stylommatophora > Helicidae > Cepaea > Cepaea nemoralis. The sequence goes on from JACEFZ010012155.1 coordinate 419,625, forward strand.
TTGGTTGGCCTGGCTAATGTCAGTGTTTGGTTGGCCTGGCTAATGTCAGTGTTTGGCTAGTCTGTCTAATGTCAGTGTTTGGTTGGCCTGGCTAATGTCAGTGTTTGGTTGGCCTGGCTAATATCAGTGTTTGGTTGGATTGGCTAATGTCAGTGTTTGGTTGGCCTGGCTAATATCAGTGTTTGGTTGGCCTGGCTAATGTCAGTGTTTGGCTAGTCTGTCTAATGTCAGTGTTTGGTTGGCCTGGCTAATGTCAGTGTTTGGTTGGCCTGGCTAATATCAGTGTTTGGTTGGATTGGCTAATGTCAGTGTTTGGTTGGACTGGCTAATGTCAGAGTTTGGTTGGCCTGGCTAATGTCAGTGTTTGGTTGGCCTGGCTAATATCAGTGTTTTGTTGGCCTGGTTAATATCAGTGTTTTGTTGGACTGGCTAATGTCAGTTTGGTTGGCCTGGCTAATGTCAGAGTTTGGTTGGCCTGGCTAATGTCAGTGTTTGGTTGGCCTGGCTAATATCAGTGTTTTGTTGGCCTGGTTAATGTCAGTGTTTGGTTGGTCTTGCTAATGTCAGTGTTTGGTTGGCCTGGTTAATGTCAGTGTTTGGTTGGCCTGGTTAATGTCAGAGTTTGGTTGGCCTGGTTAATGTCAGTGTTTGGTTGGCCTGGTTAATGTCAGTGTTTGGTTGGTCTGGTTAATGTCAGTGTTTGGTTGGCCTGGTTAATGTCAGAGTTTGGTTGGTCTGGTTAATGTCAGTGTTTGGTTGGCCTGGTTAATGTCAGAGTTTGGTTGGCCTGGTTAATGTCAGTGTTTGGTTGGTCTGGTTAATGTCAGTGTTTAGTGGCCTGGTTAATGTCAGAGTTTTATTGGCCTGGTTAATGTCAGTGTTTGGTTGGCCTGGTTAATGTCAGTGTTTGGTTGGTCTAGTTAATGTCAGTGTTTGGTTGGTCTGGTTAATGTCAGTGTTTGGTTGGTCTGGCTAATGTCAGTCTTTGGTTGGCCTGGCTAATGTCTGCCATGTAGCAATGGCAGGTATACAGTAGCATTGCTATGTACTAATAGAGCGTATGCAGTACAAGTAAGAATTGACAAGTTTAGGCTAGAGTAGAGTGAATGACAGTATACTGACAAGCACTAAGAAAACGTGTTGAGCAGCACACACGAAGAGTAGTGATGATGAATCACTAGAAAGGGGAACCACTCGAGAGTCCACGACCTCGAGAGATGACATAAGCGGACGGAACTGGCATCACGGAGAGGAGCGTTCAGAGAGTCTGTTCGGCTGAAGTTGTGCTCGAGGAAGGTTGTCTGCAAAGTTCCCAGACTGGCCCTAAGGTATGGTACATTTGCAACTGGAGTACCTTATGCCTATCATATATGGATGGCAGAGTTGCAAGCCCAATCAATACAATGGGTACATCCCTGTCGTATCTCAAAATAACTCTCTTGGCCTCATTTTGCATGCATTCCAGCTGGCTGTGCAAAAATGTCAGCAATCCTAGAGCACACTCAATCACTTAAATTATTGACTGTTCGTAGAGAGTATACAAATCTCTATTCCATGTCCATCACTGACATCACCTTCAGTGCATTAAGTCCCTTCCTGGCCTTTGATACCACCTGTGCTGCATGTTGCCTGAAAGGCAAACTTCTGTCAGATGTTATTCCGAGGTATTTAATTGTGTCTCTCTCTTGAATGGACTGTCATTGACAGCGATGTCAGAGACCTCATCCTTAACAACTGTTATTCAACAGCATCACTGCAGAGCTGTCTTGTCAGGGTTGATGATGCCACCTGCATCCATGCACCATTCTCACTTTATCCACAACCTGTATTTCTCTAGAAATTTCCACCCTATTTCTCCATTGTCTATAAACAAGGACATTGTCACTCACTTTATCCACAACCTGCATTTCTCTAGAAATTTCCACCCTATTTCTCCATTGTCTATAAACAAGGACATTGTCCACAAATGTCAAAATACATGCAATACCTACTGTCTCTATCATTGATATCCTGCTTTTGTTAATATTGAAAAGCATCTGCAAAATGGCAGATCACTGTGATAGCACTAGTACAATATTTTGATCTCCAAGAGCCAATATGCAGAGCGACCTTATGTCTGAGCTGCAGCTGCGATCCACTTAATGATCCAGGAACAGACTTTCATGTCCACAAGCGTAATCATCAAAATGTCGTATTTAACCCTGTTGTATGCACATTGGGACAGACCCCCCTTTTTCACTGTTATTACTTACACAGTGAAGTGGGCAGTTCCTTTCTACTCAACTGCCTCTGCTGCTTCCAGAACCTGCCCACTGTCTTATCTCCACCAATCTCATCCAAGAAAACCTTCCATTTCACCTTCTTGCTATGCTTGAACACTGCAACCTTTGCATTCTTGTCATCTTTCACTGCTACTCCTCGTGCAAATCTGGTGACAATTCCTGTACTCATTGTCATTTCTTTACAACCGCTCATTTTCCTTACAAGCTTGTTCTACTCTGAGGTCATCATGGTGGTTGCATGGGCTTTCCCTTGGTGACCTTTGACTAGGCTTTGCCTAAGGTGTCCAAAAAGTGATTCTGTCCTGTCATATTTGAACATCTGCATGTCTTGCTTACTGTAATCTTGTTTATTTAGACACCAGAACATAACAAGGCATAGATCACTTCCTCGATCCGCAAACCTCTCCATAGTGTCTGCTACTGTAATCTGAGTGACCAGTGTGAGATCATAGTGTCTGCTACTGTAATCTGAGTGACCAGTGTGAGATCATAGTGTCTGCTACTGTAATCTGAGTGACCAGTGTGAGATCATAGTGTCTGCTACTGTAATCTGAGTGACCAGTGTGAGATCATAGTGTCTGCTACTGTAATCTGAGTGCCCAGTGTGAGATCATAGTGTCTGCTACTGTAATCTGAGTGTCCAGTGTGAGATCATAGTGTCTGCTACTGTAATCTGAGTGACCAGGGTGAGATCATAGTGTCTGCTACTGTAATCTGAGTGCCCAGTGTGAGATCATAGTGTCTGCTACTGTAATCTGAGTGACCAGTGTGAGATCATAGTGTCTGCTACTGTAATCTGAGTGCCCAGTGTGAGATCATAGTGTCTGCTACTGTAATCTGAGTGCCCAGTGTGAGATCATAGTGTCTGCTACTGTAATCTGAGTGCCCAGTGTGAGATCATAGTGTCTGCTACTGTAATCTGAGTGACCAGTGTGAGATCATAGTGTCTGCTACTGTAATCTGAGTGACCAGTGTGAGATCATAGTGTCTGCTACTGTAATCTGAGTGACCAGTGTGAGATCATAGTGTCTGCTACTGTAATCTGAGTGCCCAGTGTGAGATCATAGTGTCTGCTACTGTAATCTGAGTGACCAGTGTGAGATAAATGTCTGCATCTCCTGGTGTCACTGCCATTCTTGTTGGCCTGCCACCATTGATGCAGGTGCATACTGCATCCAACAAGGTCTCAACCAGTGTCTTCCAGACTATCTTCAGTAGATCTATTCCACTCCTTGGTGCATGCATTGAAATCTCCACATATCAGGACTCTATTCCCTACGTTTTAGTTTTGTCGAATTTTACCGGAGATCTTTTTTTTGCGTTAATTTTCGGTTTCTTGTTGTTGTGTCTCAGATTTATGGATATATAGAGTACTCATGATGTTAAATTCCCCGATTATTTCAAGATCACATTAAAACAGAAACCTATTACCGAGTATTGCAGTTCCCTCCATTGTCTACGAATGTATACATCTTGGCTTCTCAAATTTTTCTTCTTACGGAGATAAAGAGACTGTCTTTTTAAGACGTAAGTTAACTCGTAAATTGTGTTTTATATAGACGTTATGAATTTATTTAGTATGAACAATTCAATTGAGCATCCATTTTTACACGCACAGTGTAATTTTCAACTATTTAAGTCGGCGGTTACATCCCAAACTGAAATAATTTAGATCGCATGCTATGATGCTGTAATTTCCATGGCGGGAAAATAGCGGTTTTGCGTGTCATAATCCAGCGATGATCATTTAATATTCTTATGGATTATTCAGAGCGACTGAAATGATAATGAATGCATGTTTGTATTCAACATCCCTTTTAGTATTTATGTGTAAATTGTCATCACTCTACAAGTTCGGTTACATTTATTTTTGGGTAATTTTATAAGGCGAATTCTCTGGTCAAAATTGATCTCCGTCTCGCGGCCTCGCATTGACAACCGTGTGAGCTGTCACGAGCGCGGCCTGACATCATTACAGCATGACATGGAGATGTATGTATATCTGTGTGTGTGTGTGTTATATATATATATATATATATATATATATATATATATATATATATATATATATATATATATATATATATATATATATATATATATATAAACTAGCAGAGTTATCTGTCCTTGAGTTAGACAGCCGCAGTGGTAATATCCCTTGGCGACAGTGTAGCCCATAGTGGTGTGAGTGTGTGGGTAGGTCACAAAAAGTGAAAAGATCAAATTGTTTTTTGTTTTTTTCTATACGTCCTATATTAAATGATAAACTGACACACAAACTTTAATATCTTGGCTTAGAAATGACTTACACGATTTGTTTTTTCAAGAGGTATCCAACTATGCAGGTTATATAATTAAAAGCAAATTAGAAAATGTTACTAAAGTGGCTAGCTCTATCTCTTTCAAATAGTCCTACTGCTCCCTGCTGATAAAAGACCAACCGCAGGCATAAACATTCACTATATTCCAAATTAGAGCCCCTATCTCATTCTGTATTCCCTGCAGTTCTTTGTCACCCTGGCTATACATACTTGTATCAAGTGATGAGTGTTTTATACCATTCCTCAATAGCAATGTCTGACCATGTCTCCCCTGTCCAGGTAGATTGATGTAAATACTGTATCTGGATATTTCAATGCAGTGGTCATAACCTCCTGCAGTATTCAGATGTTGAAGTCACAGACAGAATTACATCACCAGTATAAATTCATCTGCACTACTACACTAGAATTACTTTATATTCTAACATTACTTAACCAACATTACTACACTAGAATTACTATACATTCTAACATTACTTAACCAACATTATTTCTATGGTATTACTAGCCAGTACTTCACTAGTATTAGTGGCATTACAATTTTTTTTTTTTAGACAGACAGACAGACAGACAGACAGGCAGGCAGGCAGGCAGGCAGGCAGGCAGACAGAAACAGATACAGAGAGAGGCAGAGAGACTAAGAGATGCACAGAGACAGAGTGAAAACAAATTATGTAACTATATGTGCGCGCGCATGCGCATACACACATACACACTAACCGTAATCTGAAGTTTTTGTCTTCAAAGCTGCCTCGCCCTTGACCAGTGGCCGACTCTCATCAGGTTTCTTGCGGCGTGGGGCAGAGTTGGGCCTGTTGTTGTCATTGGGCTGCATGATGATCTGCATCTTGCGTTTGTTCTTGGTCTGCTGATCAATGCGAGCCAGCTGGCTCTCCAGCTTGCTGTGTTTATACTCATCTGGGACGCTGTGGAATGACAACATTCATGAACACACTGGGAACCCGCGGCTTTTCTGCTGAAGACTGGGCAACCGATTTGTTAGTTACACCACCTTCTCTGCCCGTGTTTAACTAACATTTTACAGAAAAATGCTGCACTTGTGAATTAACGGGGCAGTGGTTTCCTACTGCCTCAAATGGTTTTGTTTCATTTGTATTACTTCATGTGTATTGCTTCAATTACATTACTTCATTGGAATTACTTTGGATTAATACAAAAATATGACCTCACTTGTATTACTTCATATGTGGTAGTTACTGCAATAACTTTCTTTGTGCTGGCAACAGTGTAGTCTGTTTATTTTACACAACAGTCAATGATGTTATCACAAAAGTATCATTTCTTGCATTCTAACATTAGTATTACTTCATGTTTGTTATTTCAATTGTATTACTTCACTTGTTTCACTTCACCAGTATTTTGCATTTGTGTTATGAGAAAATCCTGACCTGTGATACTTCATTTATGTTCATCCGAAACCGTAACTTCACTACTACTAATTAATTTGTGTTACTTCATCACCATGAATTCACTTGTATAAATTCATTTGTGTGGAGTATGTCATCACAACAAGAAGAACCAGTCTGACATTATGGCATGGAACAACATCAGCATGCTAGAGTGGCATGATTTCACCAGCACTGTTTCACAAGTGTTTTTTCACTGGCATTTCTTCAGCAATATCACTTCACAAAAATATGAAGTTCATATGTTCACCATTTGAGGGGGAAAACTGTTTAAATAAAGAAAGAAATAGTTTCCAAACATAAGTATGGTTTCATAAGCGTGAGAAAAATATCAGCACAGAGGTGCATGTCGACGACTGATATGGTTTAGATGACTGTTGATTCTAACATGCCCTTGTCAAAACTGAACATTTAGGATCTATTTTCTTCTGCTAAGGCCATTAATGTTGACAATTATTTGTGGTTTAATTTACTTCATTAAAATAGTTTGACCTGTTGTTACTTTGCTCATCTGTTGTCTTCTCTTGTGTTAATTCTGAGAATCTGAGACTTCTCATATTGCAAGATATGTTCCTTTGCTGTTTTACAGCTCCCAATTTAGCAAATTTATTGGCCTTCTCATTTCCCATGACATTGCAATGGCCAGGAATCCAATATAATGTTAAACTGATGACGTGGGATGCTATAAAGTTGTTGATTGCCCTTCTAACTAGAGAGAAGTCTTTCTCTTTCATACCAAGAGTTTTCCGGTGTCACTAGGACAGACAGGCATGTAAAGAAACCTTTTCCACACCGTGTGGTATACACTACCAGCCCCATATTTCTATAATAGACCAATCGGCACTGGGTGGATGATGTGGTTAAAATCAGACCGGCCACCTTTACTTCCCATATAATTCCCTAGCACCCACTTGACTTTAGGCTGGGTCCACCAGGCAGCCCAGGTCAATATTTAACACATTCTCACCTCAATGGAGTTTTGACCACATGACATCACTGACAAGCACTACATCACATGGTTCTTATTTCAAACGGTCAAACTGCCAGTTTAATCTTTCAAAAGCAGTTCTGATAACAGTCTCTACCTTAGAGCTACAACAGTCATCACCACAGGAGTCATACGAGGGGTAATGTGGACGGTCTTTACTTTCCCAGACAAATCCCTGCTACTTAATTATAAGGCTCTTATATGGCTTCTATACCCCAGAGCCATGATAGTCAATAAAACAATTCAACAATGTGGATGCTGGGGAATGAACTCAGGAACATTGTGATGGCAGTTGAGTGCACTAGCCACCACATCATCATTGTTCCACCATGCACACACACACACACACACAAACGCACACAAGCATATGCACACACTTATCTGCTGCTGATCATATAATTACAAACACATTCCTGTGCGAACTATTGTGAATTAGTGAATGTTTCAGCCATCACACTGTTCATTGCTAAAGTAACATAAATGATGGCTCATGGTTTTGCAGCCTTGCTGTGCTGGGAATTTCCCCGCTAGTTAATTATAGCACACAGATTCACTTAGTGTGATCAATGAAAGCACATAAATGCAGGTGTCGCTCTAGGATTAATTAGACATAGGTAGTGATCACAGCATGTAGTTTTAAATACAACAACTTGTAAACAACAGAAGATAAATATTTTTAAAGACTAACCTTCCAGGTGGGCTGGCCATGGTGGTAGTCTCAGTGACTCTGAAAGTACATGGAGAGAAATGGCAAATGTATGAAAATATACATGGAGAGATATGAGATGTTTATGAAAATATACATGGAGAGAAATGGCATATGAATGAAAATATACACGGAAAGACATGACATATGTATGAAAATATACACGGAAATAAATGACAAAGAGAGATATGATATGTGAATGAAAATATACACTGAGTGATATGATACATGTGTTAAACAATATAAACTGAGAACATAAAGAACTAGTGGTATAGCATAAAAACTGCATTGATCAACAAGCACAGCGGAGGCATCTAATCATCAAAAGCTGTATTTGCTATTTTTCAGCCTCTTTGTCTTTGATGGGATACTGCCTGGCTCTGACTAGTGTCATTCTCCTGCTGTTCTTAAAATCAAACTTACTTCAACTATTAAAACTGCCAATGAACTCTTTTCATGCCCCATCTGTGAATGCCAGCCTTTCTTCGAGGTTAATTAGTAATAACAACTTTGTAACCTGTTTCAGCTTGAGCGTTATATTTTATGATCATACAGAGTAAAAGCAACTGTTTTAACCACTTCTGAGGAAGGACATAGACAGATAGAGATACCGACAAACAGATAACAGACAGACAGGTAGGTAAGTTAGGTGGACAGACAGACCGACCGATAGATAGACAGACAGGAAGAAGTGTAGGAAAACAGAGAGAGAGAGAGAGAGGGAACTATAAAGAGAGAGAGAGAGAGAAAGAGAGAGGGGGAGAGAAATAGATGGATTGAAGGATGGAAGGGGGAGAGGGAGTGATAAAGAGAGAGAAAGAGAGATCAACGGACTGAAGAACAGACTGACCGACCAACGATCGGGCCAACAGAGGAACGAGCAGGTGGTCGAAAGAGCGAACGGAGAGAGAGACAGACAGACAGATATAGAGACAACCAGAGACAGACAGACAGATATAGGTAGAGCATGTGCTACAAGTAAGGTTGTACATGTTAAACATCAATCAGTCGTGGGCGCTGTGGACAATGGCACAACATTATCAGAACGTACCGCTACCATCAGAAACAAGTGGAGTTGCTTGCTTTGTAACATCAGGAAAAGAGAGACATAAGAGATAAAAGTGACTCCGGCTTGATCAAAGAAACCTAAGAGAGAAAGAGCCTGTATATATCTGATCCTACGAAAACATCAAGCACAGAAGCGTGCTTCCCTGACCAATTACATTGTGTACTCCCCATTCGTTAGCAGGCCAGCAGTACAAGAGAGCGGGAAAACCCGTGTAAATTGGCACTGCCACACAATCAGCTTTCAATGAGATGATGAGTTCATTATTTCACACCAGCAGTGCCTAATGCCGCAAGTATGGCGTCTCGGCACTTGTTCGTGTGTGTTTGTGTGCTTCCTGACTGTTGCCCCAGGGCAAACTCTAGTCGCAAACCCAGGAATACTTCATCGATTGTTTTAATCTGATCTCCTTTCACACAAGAGACGATTTTGGCACGACCGTTGAGTGGTTCATGCCTGTCGTTGCGAAACGGGAAAACATATCAAGCGACAGCAGGGAAAAAGCCGTGCCTGCAATACAGTCACATCGTCACCGTGAATGCTTTCTTGGACAAAATGAAATGCGTTATGGGGAACTGGAATAGCGTGTAACATGTGACGAATATTTGAAAACGACAGTAGGCTGTCCCGTTGGATACATTAAAGTTTGCTAGTGCACTTGTTTCACAGCAATTGCGTACAACAGAAAGATAAGATGCGCCCAAGTACAGTTCAGAGAATTACTGGAGACCGATATGCACACGCTCGTGTACTGTCGGAGCCCTTCATGGCAGCAGGCAACTGTAACATAGTATGCATGTCCTAAGAAGCGGGTGGTGCAGAAAACTGCAGTTGCAAACATTCAACCAACCATGAACAAGTCTTAAATAAGAGAATACTGTATATATAACTCAGATAATCTGGTTGAAAGGAGGCTCTTCTCCTACAAGAAGTATAACACGATACGATAGCAACACTGTAGCCTACCACACATGTCGTAAGAGGCGACTAAGGAGGATTGATGGTTCCGTCGCCCTGCTACTGAGTGAGTGCGTGGTGCGACACTGTGAGCTGTGAGTTTCATGTGAAATGCTTTTGAATCTGCCCGAGGTTTTTTGGAACGTGACTGCATGTTCGGAGCGATTGCAGATGGCTATGTCCCAGAGTTGACCGGTTTTTGCCTTATGCAGAAATGCGTGGCTGCTGGGCTTCTGGTTGACTGCCACTGCCATCGACGATGAACTGTATTTCGTGGACTCTGTGGGTGAACATCTAGGAAACATCCAGATGGGAAAATGACAGCCGATTCCATCAGAAATGAACTGGGTGTTTTGTGGGGGGGCTATTGTGTTGACATTCTGGCAGCGGCATTATGCACAGTGTATCTGTGCGGGCTGTTGTTTGTTGAGGCTCCTGTCTTTTCCACTTTTCACATTGGGCAGTGAGGAGTGTTTTGTGTGATATTCACTGGCACAGGAATGGAGCATAATGGGGACGACCCGTTGCTGTGAAGTTGGAACTGCGACTAACTAACTAACTAACGGAGACAGTGAGAAGGAAGGAGTCTGGACCGCCGACTTGCCTCCTTTCACCAAGGAACAGCTCCAGAATTGACACCTGGAATATTGGAATTTTGAGTGAAGTGGGAAAGACAGCACAAGTGGTAGGAGAACAGAAATATGTCACGATTAGCACTATAGGATTATGTGGAACAAGTAACGGAGCAGACAAAACGCTTCTAAACACAGGAGAAACAGCTATTGTCGTTTTCATGCCACACAGAGGAAATGCCTCTCACAATGAAGGAGTGGCCGTAATGCTGTCTAAAGAGGCAGAGAAAACATAATAAATTGAGAATCGGTGTAATCCCGGATAATACCGCAACATTTAAAACCAAAACAAATAAGAAAGTAAACATACATGTGACGCACCAATAAATGGTAAGGATGAATCATTTAAGCAGGAAATATGTACAGAGTAGTGTAGGCAATCAAGAAAATGGCAATATGGGTGACTGTTGACAGGTGATCAGATTGCCAAGATAGAATCGGATAAAACTAGAGATGAAGAGATAGATGATGGCGAACCACAGGCTTGGGGTAATGTACGCAAGCGGAGAATAATTCATCAAGTTTTGCGCGTGATTCAACATAACACGGGAGGAGTGTGTTCACGCATTAAAGCAATGCATAACACAAAGTGTGTATCACCAGATGACAACACAGAAAATCAAACGGATCGTATAAGTATATGTATTAACAGGAAATGTAGACACCTCTACAAGTAGTACACAGGGTTCGTATCTATATATACGGGAAATTTAGACCACCTCTACAAGCCGTACACAGGGTTCGTATCTATATATACGGGAAATTTAGACCACCTCTACAAGCCGTACACAGGGTTCGTATCTATATATACGGGAAATTTAGACCACCTCTACAAGTCGTACACAGGGATCGTATTTGTATATACGGGAAATGTAGACCACCTCTACAAGTAGTACACAGGGTTCGTATATATATATACGGGAAATTTAGACCACCTCTACAAGTAGTACACAGGGTTCGTATCTGTATATACGGGAAATGTAGACCACCTCTACAAGTAGTACACTGGGATCGTATCTGTATATACGGGAAATTTAGACCACCTCTACAAGTAGTACACTGGGATCGTATCTGTATATACGGGAAATTTAGACCACCTCTACAAGTAGTACACTGGGATCGTATCTGTATATACGGGAAATTTAGACCACCTCTACAAGTAGTACACATGGGATCGTATTCTGTATATACGGGAAATGTAGACCACCTCTACAAGTAGTACACAGGGTCGTATATATATATACGGGAAATTTAGACCACCTCTACAAGTAGTACACAGGGTTCGTATCTGTATATACGGGAAATGTAGACCACCTCTACAAGTAGTACACAGGGTTCGTATCTGTATATACGGGAAATTTAGACCACCTCTACAAGTAGTACACAGGGATCGTATCTGTATATACGGGAAATTTAGACCACCTCTACAAGTAGTACACAGGGATCGTATCTGTATATACGGGAAATTTAGACCACCTCTACAAGTTGTACACAGGGATCGTATCTGTATATACGGGAAATTTAGACCACCTCTACAAGTCGTACACTTGTTTATAGGCGCAGTTGTAGATTTAGAACACCACCAGCTGATAAGTACCATTCAGTTTAAAGCCAAGGGAAACATACCATCTTATAAACATGGACACCAGTCCAGTGTGGGATATCTCGGAGATCTAGATATTAAGGAGCGGTTTATGGTCACAGTTTCTAATAAGCACAAACCAGGTCCTGCAACAGTCGGGAGAAGCGGCAAGTACGAAAGACTTAGGTGCAGCAAGTTAAAACCATTTGCAACGAATTGTGTATGGACATCCTAGGGAAAAGCAGCGAAAGGATAACGCATGAAATTCTTAAAACTAGAAGAAAGGAAACACAATTTAAATAACAGATTTAAAGAATAGCAAAAGCAAAATTAAAGTTAGAGGCCACGAAAAATACACAGAAGCTAATAAAATAGAACACAAATTACGCTTTCAGATTCTGCCCGTTTATTAAAGGCGTCAAAGACTTAATTTTACCGGGTTCAATCGCAAGTGGTTCGGTCTTCTTTTCACTCAGAGCACGGATTATATAGCTACAGCGACGACACCCCTCCGCCCCAAGTGAACCGAACAACATAGTCTGGAAACGAACCCACAACCTTCGTAGCGGCTTGATCACTTTGCCACAGAGACTACCCCCCCCCCCCTCCCGCGTACTTACATGTCCAAATTAGCTGCGTAATATTGTCATCATCATCATCATCATCATCATCATCATCATCATCATCATCACGTAATTTGCCGACTGACGCGAGCCATGATGTCATGATGGTACTTATTCGAAACTGTGACCCCCTCATGCAATCTCACACAACATGCATCAATTCATGTGCTGACACCTTTCCGCCTCTTGACAAACCGCTGAAAAAAAATGCATGAATGGTCTAAAAATATGGACCTAGCACTACAAACCCAATACACCTCATTGTGTGAACGGTCTAAAAATATGGACCTAGCAGTACAAACCCAATACACCTCATTGCTTGAACGGTCTAAAAATATGGACTTAGCCCCATATACCGAATATACTTTATTAAGTAAATAGAGGTTCTGTACTTTTTTACTGGCAATAAAACAACGTTCATTGTCTTAACATTTACTAGTAATAAAATAATGTTACATTGCCTTAACGATTACTGGTAACAAGCCAATTCTCTATTGTCTTAGCAATTACTGGTAACAAACTCGTTCTCTATTATCTCAGCAATTGCTGGTCATAAACTAATTCTGTGCTATCTCAGCAACCACTGGTTATAGAACAGGCCCGGTCCTTATCTGTAGCCGTGTCTCTCTGATGCATGCCAGGGCAGATTGCAGTGAATGGCACTAACAGATAAACACTGTTGACAGTCAGGTTAGGGTGTGATTTCCACATCCTGTCATATCATTCATATTTAACAAAGCAAGTAGATTAATGTGTTTTGTACTTAACAAAGGAATATGCGTCAGATAACATAAGGTGGCGTTAACAGATAACATAAGGTGGCAGCTGAAGCATTTGGTGATAAGGGTACGGAAGTGATAACAAAACTGTTGAATGACATCTGCAAAAGCGGTTGTACATCTGAAGATTTATTTTCATAGAATAGTAAAGAAATCCGGTGCAACAGACTGTGGAGACCATAGCACAATTTGTTTAATGAGTTGTGTGATTAAAATACCGATGACAATTATAACGAGAAGAATTCGAAGTAAAATAAAATCAGAAACTAGGGTTTAGCAGTGTGGATTTACAGAATGTATATGCACAAACAACACCATACACAGCATGAGAGCTGTAACGGCAAGAATGATTGAAATGGATGGCCTATAGTTGTGCTTTACAGACTAAATTAAACCATTTTAAGTAAAAACATGAAGAATTAGTTAGAATGTTGGACAATTTAAACACTGATTGCAAAGATCTGAGATGGACAAGAAACATACAATGGTAACAAAAAGCAGCCATAAGAACTGAAAACCAAATGGGCAACTTGACCACATTAAGCAAGGTGTTAGACAACGTTGAGTAGTTTGTGTACTAACACCGGACCTGTTCAACGTGTACAGAGAAATAATCATGAGATCCATTCAAGGTCAGCCAGGAGTATCGTCTGGTGGACATATGACATAGTGTAATCAACCTGCGTTATGCTGATGACATGGTTTTGGTTGCCGAAAATGAAATACATTTACAAGATCAAAACAAAGATCCAAGCCTGGATTTAAAAAAAAAAAGTAGTAATGGTAATTAGAAAGAAAAATAAAATATCTTTCCAAATGCCACAACAAATTGAGTGGAACAAGTCTGAAACAAGACACTACATTCAGGTATTTGGATGGAAGTTGTATTAAACAAATTAAACGGGGAATTCCCCAAGCAAAAGCAGCACTTCACAAGATGAAAGAATAAGAATTATTAAGAGCTATATCGAGCCAATCCTGTTGCACAGAAGTAAATCATGAACAATTAGCAGACTAGTGAGTAACTGTGTAGAAACTGCAGAGATACGGTTTTATATATTATCATTCCAGAAAATAGATTGATTTGTTTGTTTATGTAAGCCTTTCAGAGAATGCTGTTATTCGTATCGTGCTTACCATCTTCAACATAAAAATGCGTCGCTCTTAAACTTCCGGTGAGCTGATGTCGAGGTAGCGGGTTCAACCCCTACACCGATCAGTTGGACTAAAATGTTGACTTCTCGTCCTTGGCTTGGGGACGTAAATTACAAGTACCTCAGAAGTCGGAGTGGGTGCGCCCGATGGCGATGGCGAAGAAAACTGGTAAAATGAACAGCTAATGTACACGCACGAAGGGGTTACGGACGCAAACCCACATACCCGCGTTCGAAACACAGCTGTGGGCGATTTGGCTGCAGACCGCCTTACGTAGGTTTTTTATGAAATAGTATGGGTGCCCATCGTTCACAAAGCAATGGCAAACAACTGAACATAAACTTGCCCAGGAATCACGAACAGCCAAAAAATGCTGCCACGTACAGTAAAGGTATGCAACAACTTTAAACAAAAAATCTTCACGCATAAATCAGTGTATGAATTATGCTAGAGTTAAAAGCGAGCGAACCCAAAACAAGCCAACAAAACTTCTGCTATTTCAAAGTGTTTACCGTATATAACATTGTATTCTATACCAGTAAATGTGTAGCTTTTCAATACATAATTTAAGTGTTTTAATATTTTACTGTTGTTTGTCCGAATGATGATGATCATTCATTTCATCCAGTGGTGTTGAAAGTATGGAGCCGTGAGTTCTAAGATGGCTGATGAGGCCTATTTTGGCTCGAAATGTTCTTTGACAATGTGGACAAAGAATGCTTGACGTTTCTGGAGGAGGATTTTCTGCAGTGGTTTTTCTGTTCTGTCTTTTCTTCACAGCTCTTGCAGTCCTGGTTGCCTCACAAGTGACTGCACCCTTGCGTTATGATGCACGCCACGAATTTCGGTCTCTGGCTGCAATCTCCCAGGTGTCATGATGAATTCCAAAAGCATTCAGTGAGATTTTCAGAGTGTCTTTAAAGTGTTTCCTCTGGCCGCCTTGGAAGCGTTTACCAAAACGCAACTCGCCGTAAAAAATTCGTTTAGGGAGCCTGTGATCTGGCATGCGAGTCAAGTGACCAGCCCAGCGAATCTGATTCTTCATTAGTAGAGTGTGGATACTGGGCATGAACGCTCTTTCTAGGACTTCAGTGTCTGGGATCTTGTCTTGCCATTTAATCTTCAGTAACTTCCTAAGGCAGACTGTGTGGAAGTGGTTTAATTTCCTAGCATGTCGCTGATAAACAGTCCAGATTTCACAAGCATATAGCAGTGTGGATAATACAACTGCTTTGTAGACTTTCAGCTTTGTTTGCAGGCTTATTCCATTTCTGTCCCATACATTCTTGTACAGTCTGCCAAAGGCCGCGCTGGCCTTGGAGATTCTTGCAAGGCCAGCGCGGCCTTTGACTGTACAATAGCCATGCCCTACATAATTTATTTGTTATTGTGAAATATTGTTTAATCTTTCTTTACAGTTCTCTAGGGGGATACGTATCTTTAGCATGTTTTCTATTGCCAAATGGTTCTTGCAATCGCGTATTATACGAGTCAATAAGTAATTCCCACAGTTCTGTGGGATGGGAGGTAAATGTAGGTGTTTTCAGGTGTGACAGCAACATCGAACTTTATATTCCCGTTCGTCAGGTAGCGCTAGGTATCTCATGTGCATGCGCAACGCATAAACAAGATGACGACTGTACTTACGGAGTGTACAACCAAAGAGCAACATGTTTATGTTGACAAATGTTTGTCCCGTAAAGCGGTGCATAGCAAGGAAGAAAAATTTTCTCAAGGACGCGAATGACGCCGAAGTTGAATGTGAAGTGAAAACGTGGTTTAGAAAACAGAGCACGCAGTTCTATGCAGCCAGTTAGGGAGGACTGATAAAACGATGGGATAAGTGCATCAATGTTGGTGGAAATTATGTTGAGAAATAAAGGGACAATGTATGTATAAAAATAAACTGGTTTCAAGTTGTTATCATATTTAGTTATTTTTCTACAGCCACTGTGACTTACTTATTGACTTCCCCTCGTATTTAAAAAAAAAAAAAAAAACCTCCAGTAACTAATGGTGTATAATATTATTTTCTCGACATTAAAAATAGTCAATTTCTTTTAAAGAAAAGTATGCTGCTCAACGTTGCAGTCTCATAATTTTTGTTTAATTGCAAAGACATGTTTAATAATACTTTGTTATCGATCACGCGCATTCAACTGTTTTCATTTCAAGCTTTAATTCCAAGATAGATGCAATTTTTCTGTTATCCGTTTTTAAATGGCTGTTGTACTGTTATCTTTGCTCAGGCCTGCCTGTATTTTGTTATTATTTACTTCACATTTCTTTGTCCGCCATTTCGTCCCCTCGATTCCTAGATGCATCGTATGCGTACTAAAAGGATCGACAGCTGTGCATATCAACAAACTCTGGCGCAGAAATAACATTTTTACTTTGTGACATTACATCGTCGTATTTACTTTACTACAATACATCTTAGCATTTGGTCCGTTACATTACATCGTTGTATTTATTTCTATACATTACTTTACTTCATCTTGCTTAGTTAATTACATTCCATAATAGTATCTAGTTTATTGCATTATATCATGGTATTCACTGTATTACATTGCGTCATGGTGTTGACTTTATTTCACTACATTGCTTGCAACCAGGTGGTTCCACATGCTGGATTTTTCTAATTTAAAAAAAAAATAGAAGCTCTCTCTCTCTCTCTCTCTCTCTCTCTCTCTCTCTCTCTCTCTCTCTCTCTCTCTCTCTCTCTCTCTCTCTCTCAGTGACTGGAAGGGCCGACTGTCTCTCGTCACTGCCAATTCTTCCTAAATTTCTCACTCGTCTTTGTTTCTTTCTGCCTGGCCTGTGATTCTCTTCTCTCCTCTCTCTCTCTCTCTCTCTCTCTCTCTCTCTCTATATATATATATATATATATATATATATATATATATATATATATATATATATATATATATATATATATAGAGAGAGAGAGAGAGAGAGGTCCAGCTTAAACTGAGTACCAGGAAATGTCCTGAGACATAAAGGCGACCGGCATGGCGCTGACTCCATTACCCACCCAGCGCCCACTGGTATACAATGGCTATGTCTCAGGCGGGCCAAAGAATTATTTACTTACTGCATGTGTGTGTGTGTGTGTGTGTGTGTGTGCGCGCGCTTGCGCGTGAGTGTGCGCATGCTTGCGTGCGTATGTGTGCTTGCGTGTTTGTTTGTTGTGTGTTGCCCGACTTCTCGAATAATGCATTCGGCATAAACAATGGAGAACCTGTATTAACTGTGTTGACGCTCCGTGGAGGGTTACAAACCACGATGATACGTGAATGGCAGAGCAAACACGGTGAGGCAAGTAAAAGCAGATTTGTGTACAGAACCTCAATGCGGGACACACTCAAAACACAAATAGTCTGCTTTTGTGTTCACGTGCACAGGTATACAGGCAGACAGATCGGTTGGTTGACTGGGTAGGCGGGGGGATTTGGGAGGGCGGTCGTAAGAGATGGAAGGACGGAAAAACAGACAGAGAATCACTGACAGAGGCATACAGACAGATCGATCAGTCAGTCGGTTGGCCAATGGGTGGGCGATCGGGAAGCGGATCATTATGGACTGAAGGACGGACGTCGGTCAGTCGGTTGGTTAGCGGGTGGGCGAACGAAGGGATCCGAAGGGCATCGTAATGGATGGAAGGACAAGCAGACATTATTATTCATTATACTAAACAAACAAAAAGTTAGTTGCATATCCTTTACAGGACGTCGCATTCAACCCCTACATTTTTTTGGTGTGATCTCTTGGCAAGTTTACGTTCAATAGTTTGCCATTGCTTTCTGAACGACCGGCACCCATACCATTTCGTAAAAAAAACCAACTCAAGGAGGTCTGCTGACATATCGCCCGCAGTGTGTTTCGAACGCGATATGCAGGATTACGAGCTGCGTCGGTAACCTCTTCGCCGCGGAGCCGGCAGTATATTAAACCACACCCAAATAGTACCCAAATAAGGCAGCTTTAGAAATGAAATACCTCAAACTTCTTCTATTCTTCAGCCCTTAAGATTTCTAGTGAGGTACAGGACCATAACCACGCAGGCCCAGCCCTTTGTAGACCAGTTCACGGTTGGTTTGATGTTTGATGTTTTCTTCTATGGTGTGATGTGTGGCGGAAACAATGACAACCTAAACCTTATCGCAGGAAATCCATATTTTTGTAGGCCAGTTCACGGTTGGTTTGATGTTGGATGTTTTCTTCTTTGGTGTTATGTGTGGCGGAAACAACGACAACCTAAACTTTATCGCAGGCAATCCATATCTTTGTAGGCCAGTTCACGGTTGGTTTGATGTTTTCTTCTATGGTGTGATGTGTGGTGGAAACAACGACAACCTAAACCTTATCGCAGGCAATCCATATCTTTGTAGACCAGTTCACGGTTGGTTTGATGTTTTCTTCTATGGTGTGATGTGTGGCGGAAACAACAACAACAACATAAACCTTATCGCAAACAATCCATATCCGTGTAGGCCAGTTCACGGTTGGTTTGATGTTGGCTGTTCTCTTCTATGGTGTGATGTGTGGTGGAAACAACGACAATCTAAACCTTATCGCATTCAATCCATATCTGTGTAAGCCAGTTCACGGTTGGTTTGATGTTGGATGTTTTCTTCTATGGTGTGATGTGTGGTGGAAATAACGACAATCTAAACCTTATCGCAGACAATCCATATCTGCTGCACTGTATCATGACCGGCTGGCATGCTAACACGCCTCTCTGCGGGTGTGAAGTCCAGCACTGTTCCTGCACACTCGGCTGGATTCTGGACGTTGAGAGTGGATAGAGAGCTCCGGGACACAGTCCCCGGGGAGATACTACTTTGGTAAGGAGTCGACAGAAAAGTCTCTACGTCACGCACTCTCGGAAACATGCAAACTCCTTATATGGCTCAGACGACATGTACGCTAATGCATCGGGCATAAAGAGTTAATCTCAACAGTCTTCCAGAGGATATGCAATTAACCAACCCAAACAACGGGGCAGCTGACGTGATACCTGAGTAGATAATGTTAGAGTAATAACTGGATGCCGGTCTCCCTGGCCTAGTGGTTAGCGACTTTCTCCGTAATCCCGTATACTCTCGTGAGTAACGTGACGTGCGTGAGAACCGGTGGCGGTTCTCTCCGCGTCGGTAACTTACGATGTATATGAGCCGGTCGTTCAGAAAGGAACTACTGAGCGTAATCTTGCCAAGAAATCAACAATCAGCTGAAAGATGTTGATGTTAACAGCGATGTTCTGTATAGGATATGTGAACAGAAAAATAAATAAATAAATAAATAACTGGATGCGGCGCATGAGTTTAGAAACGTATATCATGTAAGAAGTCGCCAACAAACACACGCTGAGTTCCCTGGTAATGGGTGAGTTCAAGAGTTCAAGATCAAATGAACTGGTAAACTGAATACTTTGACGCACTTCTAAACTAATGATGCGAGAATAAACAGAGGCGCTTATTATCATGCAGGATTTAGGAATGTAGAACTTACAAACTAACAATTCTTCATCCACAAGGAGTGCCTGAAGTTTCCGAGTCTTATCTAGATATCACAATATTATTAAATAACCTGGATATTATACACTTGTCCAACAAACTCGGTATCAGGTAATTATTATCAAACTTCCATGTCGCAAAATTAGCCAATAAACTCGAGATCACAACGTTATGCTCAAACCTCCATATCGCACAATTAGCTAATAAACTCAAGATCACAACATTATCTCCAAAACCTCAATGTTGTAAACATAAGCCAATAAATTCGATATCACAAAATTACCAACTAGCACCGATATCACAAACTTACCAACAAGCACAGATGATATCACACAATTACCAACTAGCACAGATATCACATTACCAACTAATACAGATATCACAAAATTACCAACAAGCACAGATATGACAAGATTACCAACAAGCACAGATATCACAACATTACCAACAAGCACAGATATCATAAAATTACCCACAAGCACAGATATGACAAATTTATTCACAAGCACAGATATCACAACATAACAGTCACAACTACACACGGATTTTGCTGTAGTAAACAATGATCCACACAGGCAACTCTGCCTGCTCCAGCCACAGCAACGGGAGCCGAGTTTCAAACGCCGAGCTGGACATCACACGTAACATCATTGCTCAGATTATTGATACTTGCTTTTATGGGAGTGCCTTTTTCAACAAGCACGTTTACTTACATTTCCTTATTACATTTTCCGCGTGCAACGTGCATCGCTTGTCTAAGGAAAGGCAGACACGTAATCAGATTTCCGGTCTCTCTATTAAGCCTTTCGGTGCTGCGCGCCGTGATCTTGGGTTCTCATGGCCAAGTCTCCAGGGGTCTATGGGGTCAATCTATGAGCCAAGTGTTGTGTGTATTCCATCAGTTTCCGAGCCCATGTATTGTCAGTGTCTATGTGGTCAATCTATGAGCCAAGTGTTGTGTGTATTCCATCAGTTTCCGAGCCCATATATTGTCAGTGTCTATGTGGTCAATCTATGAGCCAAGTGTTGTGTGTATTCCATCAGTTTCCGAGCCCATGTATTGTCAGTGCCTATGTGGTCAATCTATGAGCCAAGTGTTGTGTGTATTCCATCAGTTTCCGAGCCCATGTATTGTCAGTGCCTATGTGGTCAATCTATGAGCCAAGTGTTGTGTGTATTCCATCAGTTTCCGAGCCCATGTATTGTCAGTGCCTATGTGGTCAATCTATGAGCCAAGTGTTATTCCGCGCCCGTGTATTACCGGGGTCTATGTGGTCAATCTATGAGCCAAGTGTTGTGTGTATTCAATCAGCTACCGCGCCCGTGTATTACCGGGATCTACGTGGTCAATCTATGAGCCAAGTGTTGTGTGTATTCCATCAGCTTCCGCGCCCGTGTATTACCGGGGTCTATGTGGTCAATCTATGAGCCAAGTGTTGTGTGTATTCCATCAGCTTCCGCGCCCATGTATTGTCAGTGCCTATGTGGTCAATCTATGAGCCAAGTGTTATTCCGCGCCCGTGTATTACCGGGGTCTATGTGGTCAATCTATGAGCCAAGTGTTGTGTGTATTCCATCAGCTTCCGCGCCCGCGTATTACCGGGATCTACGTGGTCAATCTATGAGCCAAGTGTTGTGTGTATTCAATCAGTTTCCGAGCCGATGTATTGTCAGTGCCTATGTGGTCAATCTATGAGCCAAGTGTTATTCCGCGCCCGCGTATTACCGGGATCTACGTGGTCAATCTATGAGC
The DNA here is from genome assembly GCA_014155875.1 of Cepaea nemoralis. Lineage (NCBI taxonomy): Eukaryota > Metazoa > Mollusca > Gastropoda > Stylommatophora > Helicidae > Cepaea > Cepaea nemoralis. The sequence continues at coordinate 441,415 of JACEFZ010012155.1, forward strand.
CAAGTGTTGTGTGTATTCAATCAGCTTCCGCGCCCGTGTATTGCCGAGGCTAACGAGGGAAGTAAAGAATGGAAACGTGGAAACCTGTTATGCATGTCTAATAGACTACAGAGAAGGGTTGGCATGGGACTCGCTGCCTCATTCCGTAGACATCAGCTGCATAAATCCCAGCAACCATGAATAAGTCTTAATGATAAGAAAAGAAGAATAACTCAGACAACCTACATGGCAGGGCGCTATTCCAGACCAACTCTGGCGCGATGCAAAGAAAGTTCCAAGGATCGCTGATCAAACTCCTTTCACCTAGAAAAATCTCCAGAATTAGCGCCTGGAATGTTAGAACTGTATTAATTGGGGAAAACAACACAGATGGAGGGAGAAATGAAATATTGTAGGATAAGCTTTTTGGGGATTCTGCGAAACAAGACAGAATGGAACACGTTAAATGCTTCTATACATAAGTGAAACAGAGCCCCTATCAGACCTCATAGAACCAGTGTTACCGATTTGACCGAAAGGACAGGCGAAAAGGTGGGATACTTACCCTTGTAAAAAATAACATCACTGCTTCCCAAATCGAAGTCTATATGGAAGGGGCTGAGTATCAGACACTTAAACTTAAAACAGGCTATACAGACCTACATCTGATCAATTACTACTGTCCAAGTGACCGCCCACAGGCACTGGACACACTACCATTAACAGAAAAAATGATTGTGTGTGGCGATTTCAACAGCCACTCGCAGAGTTGGGGCTATGATCACATGGACCAGAGAGGAGAGAGACTGGAAGACTGGCAGGATGAGAACAGATTCATCTTGATTAACAAGCCGTCCGACCCACACACTTTCTACTTGAGATCATGGCACTCTACAACTACACCTGACCTGGCCTTTCATTCACCAGACCTGGAGTGGAACATTACACGAATTGTTGGGAAACAACTTGGTGGCAGCGACCATCGACCAGTCTTTCTAACTGTAGAAAATGAGCTTGTAAGTGAAAGCAGCACCCTCTCGAGGTGGAACTACAAGAAAGCAGACTGGGCAATGTACAAGAATCGTGCCAGCATACTGGTTAGAAACCTGAACACTGAGAAAGACATAAATAAAGTAGTTGAAGAGTTTGGGAAATGCATACTACAGGCAGCGCGAGAAACAGTACCAAGAGGAGCCCGTAAACAATATAAACCCTACTGGAGTAGTGAACTGGAACAGTTGCATAATGATGTGGAAGTATGTTGAAAGCAAGCAGAGGCCACACCCAGCCAAGAGCACCACAATAAATTCCAGCATGCAAAAGCCAAATTTCAAAGGGCCAAGCTGCAGGCTAGACGGAAAAGCTGGCAGGAAAAAACAGAGTCTCTGAACTTTGAAAGAGACACAAGGAAATTGTGGAAGCTAATAAAACAACTTAACGATGAGGGCACAGGGAGAAACTCAAAAATTGCACTACATAAAGATGGAAACATCTTAACAAGAAAGCAAGCAGCTGACCATTTTGCGGACTCATTCGCACAAGATAACAATATCAAAATTAGTCCAGAGAAACAACAAGAGATTCGAGAGAAACGGCAACATACAGGACAGAAGGAAATAGTACATGAGGTTCTGGAGGCACCCATCACAATCAGCGAACTGGAGCTAGCCATATCAAAACTGAAAATGAGAAAGTCACCAGGAGCTGATGGTATCTCCAATGAAATGATCAGGAACCTAGGAACAGAGGCCAAAGCAAAGCTGTTGCAGATCTTCAATAACAGTTGGACCTTAGGCAGTGTTCCACAAGCCTGGAGAGAAGCAATCATGATACCCCTCCTAAAATCATGGAAAGATAGTTCCATTGCCTCTAGCTACAGACCAATTAGCCTCACCAGCTGTCTCTGCAAAACACTGGAGCGCATCATCAATCACAGACTGCAGTGGTACATTGAAAGTAAAAACATCCTTGTGCCACAGCAGGCTGGCTTTAGGCAGTGCTACTCTACGGAAGATCAGACAACCTACCTCTCTCAAGAAATTGAGGATGCATTCCAAGAGAAGAAGCTGGTGCTTGCGACATGGATAGATTTGAAGAAAGCCTTTGACAAAGTCTGGAAAGAAGGTCTGATGAATAAACTGAGAAACTACAAAGTCAATGGAAGAATGTACAAATGGGTGAAAGCATACTTGCACAACAGAAGAGCCCGAGTACAGATAGACGGACTAAAGAGCAAGAAAGTACTACTGCGTCACGGTGTTCCCCAGGGCGGAGTCTTGTCCCCCACACTCTTTCTAATCTTCATCAATGATCTTGTTGCTAATCTACCGCATGGAATTAAAGCGGCAATGTACGCCGATGACCTGGTTCTATGGAGCACAAATGAACATGCATCAGTGGCCACCAGATTACTACAAAGAGCTGTAGATACATTTGTTGCATGGGCAAATAGATGGTGTGTCAGCATAAACACTGACAAGTGCAGCACCACCCTATTTACCCTCTCTCCAAAACAAAAGGCAGGGACAATCCAGATAAATGGAACACCCCTAAGAGAAGATAAAGAACCAACATACCTTGGAGTAACATTTGATGGCAGGCTGACATGGAGAAAGCACATCAACAAAGTAGTAGCAAAATCCAGAAGGAAAATAGCCATCCTGAGAAAGCTAAGTGGAACCACATGGGGAGCCAGTGGGAAAATACTTAGCAAAGTTTATCAACAGAGCATACGACCACACCTGGAATACGGGTCAACTGCGTGGTGTTCGGCATCAAAAACCACACTACAAGAGCTGGACAAAGTGCAAAATCAAGCACTTAGAGTCACCACAGGAGGGATGAGATCAACCCCTATAGTGGAAATGGAGAAGATGGGGAAGACACAAGCACTGAGTGAGCGCAGAGATACGAAAACGCTAATACAAGCAGAAAAGTTCCTCAGCTTGCCAGGCCACCCTATGAAGAACAGATTTGAAAACCTAGCTATGGGGCGGTTGAAAAGAAGTAGTTTTATCCACCAGGCCAAACGACTCTGCAGAGAAACCACCGATCTGCCCACAGTTAGGTATCCCCCTAACAACTATTCCAGAGCGAACTCCATGGAAAGATGAGCATAGACTATCATTACAAATCCAGACAAAAGTGAGAGGAATATTTGACAAGGAAGAACAGAACAGTGTGCAGCGCAGAACAGCCACTCTCAGCTTCCTTGATGAAGAATACCCACAGGACCTCTGGATCCGAGTCTACACAGATGGGTCAGCACAAAATGCTGTTCAAAATGGAGGAGCGGGAGTGTACATAGAATACCCAAATAAGACTAGGGACACAGCTAGAGTACCGACAGGAAAGTACTGCCATAACTACGATGCTGAAATTGAGGCAATCAAGATAGCAACAGAGAAATTACTAAATACCAGCAATGGTACACAACCTGTGGTGCTATTGACAGATGCAAAATCAGTACTCGAGGCGCTCCTGTCTGGGAAATTGCCAGTACTAAGGACACTACTTTCTGAACTTAGCAGTCAGCATAAGGTCACCATACAGTGGATACCATCCCACTGTGGAGTACCCGGAAACGACAGAGCTGATCAATTGGCTAAGGAAGGAGCCAAAGAAGAACAGCCTGATGTGCCCGTTACATACCACCAAAAGAAAAGAATGATCAAATCAGTCAGAAAGCCACCAAAACCTGCTCAAGATGACTACCACGTTATGGATAGACCAGAACAAGTCATTATTCTGCGCCTCAGAACAGGGCACAATAGATTACGCAACCACATGTATACAAAATTCAAGATTGGTGAAACAGCCATGTGCACATGTGGATTGGCGTCGCAGACAGCAGAGCACATACTCCAAGACTGCCCAAAATATAACTATCTAGGCAAACCTTCTGGCCTAGAGAGACGACAGTGGAGGATAAACTCTACGGACCGCTGTGTGAATTGAAAAAGACAGTTCAATTCATACAAGAGACAGCATTGCAGTTATAGACATATTTCAAGCGAACGAAAGAAGAAGAAGAAGAAGACCTCATAGAAAAAATACCCGTCACACCATCACACTGCGAAAGAGTGACCCTAAAGCTATCTAAAGAGACAGAGAAAGAGCTAATAGAGTTGGTCACAGCGAGTTCTAAACTAATAACCGAACCATTTACAACTACAGAAAAGATAGAAAACGGTCTGCTTATAAGTAAGTTACAACTCTAGAGATACCTAACATCTGATACAAATGGAATCAATACAATCTACAATATCATATAGCCAGTAGTTAAAACCAAGCCGCATACGAATAAATCAACCTAGCCACAAATAGAATAAACCAGATAAGCCCGCATGTGCAGAAACAAACCTAGCCCAGAACAGAATAAATCAGAACAACCAACAGAATCAACCTGCATGAAGATAAACCAGACCAAAAAGCAACATAATAAGTCAGACAAACTACAGCAACATTACGAAATAAACAGTAAACACAGATGACAAATTTATACCGAAAATGTGAATACAATCATATGGGATGTGCACGCTGCATGCATTTAACATCGCATGCATTTAACATCGACAATCAGGACAACGGATGTTAAAGTAATTGTTTGTCCTGCAAATACCAAAGCCAAGGCCACCAGTAATTAATTGCTAGAGAATAATGTAGCTGAAACAATTAACAATAACAAAGTAATCGTTCACTAATGAAGACATGTGTTTTACACATAGTTACAGTTAATTATAAGTCCTTTAAAGAACGTCACAATCAGCCCCTTTACATAGTTACAGTTAGTTGCAAGTCCTTTACAGAACGTCACAATCAGCCCCTTTACACATAGTTAAAGTTAGTTGCAAGTCCTTTACAGAACGTCACAATCAGCCCCTTTACACATAGTTAAAGTTAGTTGCAAGGCCTTTACAGAACGTCACAATCAGCCCCTTTACACATAGTTACAGTTAGTTGCGAGTCATTTACAGAACGTCACAATCAGCTCCAGACATGTTTGGCCGTGTGTGATGTACTAGGCAAGTTTACATTCTGTAGTTTGCCATTGTTTCTGAACGACCAACGCTCATTACCATTATTGAAAATCAACAGAATGCGGTCTCCATCTCAATCACCGGCTGCTGATTTCCAGCGTGGTATGCGTATCGCGTTCGCTACCCCTCGGCTACAGACGGCGGTATTACATGTAGTAAAGTTAAGTAAAGCCGGCTTCCTGGCCTAGAGGTTAGCGACTTTTCTCCGTAATCTCGTAAGTAACGTGACGACGGTGAGAATCAGCAGTGGTTCGAATCGCGTCGGTAACTTACGGGGTATGTGAGCCGGCCGCTCAGAAAGCAATGGCAAACTACTGAGGGTAATCTTGCCAAGAAATCAACAATCAGCTGAAAGATGCTGATGTTGACAGCGATGTCCTGTAAAGGATATGCAAACATTTTTTTACAGACATAAAGAGGCCACGTCACTAAAATATACCAGCTTCATATGGGATTTGAACACACGACCACGACAGGCAAGCGAACACTTTCAGGTGCATTTAGGTGTATTGGGTATATTATGCCAGCAAATATATTATTTATAGACCAACCAGCACTGCATGGCTGATGTGCTCTATATTTCATGGCATCCATTGTCGGCTGGGTGGACCCTAAAGCCCAGGTCGCGTCATCGCCGTCTATAAAATATCGCAGTTTAGTACAGGCGGGCGGGGAAGGGGTGGAGGTGGGGGTCGCGGTCTTGAGCCTGAGGAATTAAGGCCGCCTGGCTTGTGCAGTCGCCGTGCAGATTAAGGCAGTGGTTCTCACCCTTTTTTGGCCCGTTCCCCCCTTCACCATATTTTTAGAACGTCATTCCCCCCTTTCGTATTTCCTCCCTAAAAATCTCCCCCTGCCCCTACACAGTATACGTAATAATTGAAGCTAAATTTAATAGCACATACTAAAACAAGTCTAGACATCTACATAAAACGGATCTACTTACGTTATAACATGAATTTCAGAAGGGTGATACGTACAGAACCGTAAAGTATGAAGAGAAAAACAATGTCAAGTAATCGGTTCTTGTATTAACGCAATCTAGAAATAATCGTAATTCTCCCCCCCCCCCCCTGGAAACCCCAAAATTCCCCCTGGGGGGGGGGGGGAGGAATTCCCCACCGGTTGAGAACCACTGGATTAAGGTTTTTATTTGAATTTCCACCGCCACACCAGGCAAATAGTAAAACATCCGCCTGGATGTGGAATCGACCCCAGTAGGCAGGAGTGTTAGCCGCTGTGCTGTCGCGTTACTCGTTTATAGTTTATATTAATTTGTTTTTAATATTTGAATAATGAAGACACACACAATATGTTGCACAATTTACTGCCTGGTACATGTCACTGTATCTGGGCAGAATAAATTATGTCAACTGAAATACAAATACCAAAAAAAAAACAAACCCACATTGCCATATTTGTCAATGTCACCATGGCAGTTTTCGTGTGAAAGAATTCATTGCGCTTCTTCATTATATGTTGAACTTGTTTCTGCAGCATGCATCTGACCAGATACACCGAAATATACCAAGCAACAAATTGTGCAATACATTGTCTTCATTATTCAAATTCACAACGGGAAAATAAAAATAAAAATGTGTTCACTTTGATCAAAATCGATGTGAAATAGCATTATATTGCTAAATGAAATTCAACATCATCTTGCAACTGACTATACATATGCAACAGTTAACGTATCATATTTCAAGAGTAGGTCTACGTGACTGAGAGGTTTAACGTGTTTACATTTTCTATGCTGACTGCGGCATTGTGGGTTCATTCCACTCGCCAGTCAGTTGGACTTAAATGTTGACTTCTCGTCCTTGACTTGAGAACGTAAATTACAAGTACCTCAGAATCGGAGAAGATTCGCCTGATGGCCAGGAACACTGGTATAAATGAAAAAAATAACCCTCTTGCAAAATTCAGTCCAGTACATCCCATTAATTAATAGTCGTAAGATGTGTAAGGACTACGCTCGAGTTGAAAGCGAGAAATGGGGATAGATAGATCGATGGATGGATGGATGGAGAGAGAAGAGAAGAGAGAGAGAGAGAGAGAGAGAGAGAGAGAGAGAGAGAGAGAGAGAGAGAGAGAGAGAGAGAGAGAGAGAGAGAGAGAGAGAGAACTACTGGTATCGTTTACAGAAAGGCAGTGTACAGACTCAGACAGGACACGACCTCTGCGACAAGTTTTCAATTGATAAGAACACTGTCGAATACCTCACTTGACTTTGCAGTAATGGAGTCGTGAATTTGTTTAATTTGAACAGCTATCGGCATCGCGCTGAAAGTACAATCAATCAGCTGGCTCAGGCCTACCAGGCTGTTGGATCGATTAGCTAGCTAATCAGAGGCACACTCCAGAACTGTGCCTGCATAAATTACGTGATCGCTGAGCCAGATTCCAGTGAAGTGTATATGTATGTTTATGCTAATGAATGTCAAGGACAGATGGACAGACAGACAGGCACGCAGGTTGGTAGTCATATACATACATGCAAACAAGTGGGCAAAAGAACAAATGGACGATAGGCAGGTCAGAAAGCTGACGACAGGCAGACAGACATTATACATTGAAACGAAAAGGTATGTTAGGATCGTGTGCACAAACACGCACAATTCATGAACATACATTACCAGGACCACAAGCCAGTTGAACATAAATCAGACCACCTCAATGATATATCCCACGTGAGAATGAATGGCGAAATATATTGGAAAAATAAATAAACAATACAACATAATGACTAAGACAAGTAATAATAAAACAGGTATCGCGAAATGTTCTGGGAAGTAAAGGCAGCTGACCACATCGCCCATGGAGTGCCGATCGGTCCAGAAATATGGGACTAGCACCATATCCTTTACAGGACGTAGCAGTCAAGTCCAGCATGTTGTGTATGGCTATTTATGAGTTTGCCATTGCTTTCTGAACGACAGACACTCATACCATTGTATGGAAACCAGCGCAAAGCGGTCATTTTTCCAAATCACCCGCAGCTGCATTTCGAACGCGGTATGCAGGATCACGAATGACGTCTGTAACCCCTTCGCCACAGAGCAGTCATATACACTATACGCCTGACGGCGTGAAAATGAGTTCTGGACTGACTTGTAACACAAAGTCATCACTAGGAAGTAGTCGAGAATTTCGCTTTCAGTAACAATACACAGTACTACAACTATTTCGGTGTAATGCATTACACATCGGCAAAGGCGGCATTAAATATGGACATCTAGTTGATGTCAGATTGGATCAGATTCAGTTAAATATAGACCCATTCATTAAGATAATATGACTAGAAAGGAAGTTGTGGCAAACACTGGAACCGAAATCAACACTGAGAACGTGGCATTCACACGACAAGGCTTGATACCCTACGAATGGACACATCCCTTAGTGATAATTAAGTATTTAAGTGGCTTTCCATTCTCTGCCTGAAAGAACTGCCCGAATAACATGGCTTGATGGGCAAACATACGAGGTACCTGCTCGTCAAATCTTCGATGAAATATAGTTTAAAATTGCAAAAGCCAGCTAGTAACAAATAACAGTCCGGACACGAATCACCTGTAGCGAAGTGCGTAGTTTCAACACTTATCCCCAGAAGCCGGTGTCATTGACACTACTGCGCTGTTGGATCACACAGGAACTACCACCCTTTGTCAGACTGGAGACAGAAGCCATTTTCGCTGTCATGAAGGACTGTCTAAGACTGTTATTTAGCATTTTCGCTGTTCTGAAGGGTTGTCTAGGCTGTTATTTAGAACAGTTGTTATTGTTATATTTGCGTAGCGGCTGGCCGAGTGGCTAGAATGCCAGATTCTCCTTCGGGAAACCCAGGTTCCAATCCTCGGTAAGATGTGGAGTTTTGCTTTTTTTTCTGTTGGGGAAAAAAAAAGAAATCTGTAACCTTCACAGTTCGCGGCGACTGCATTAGACAGGCGGCCTTAATTCCTCAGGCTCAATACCCCCCTGCCATACACCGCAAGGTACTATATTGGCAGTAACTGACAGACCGTTTTGATAGTTATTGTGTCGTGTCTGGCTTCCTAATTGTTAAAACCGATGGCTGTGGCGTTCTACTTCTTGTGTTCCAGTTCTCCATCTGTAGCGGGTGCAGCAGTTATAAAGTTGCGCTGACAAATTACATGAGCGCGGTCGGGCGGATGTAAGATTCATGGGCACGCCGCTCGCTACGGGAGAGAAAGAATGGCCACCCATCCCTCCAAGCACCCAGGCTTACAAAATGTGATGGTTCTAGAACATCAAAGATCCATAGCAGGTTCTTGCTTCGGGGCTCAAATTAAACAGACACAAAAAAAAACCAATTACCCCATCTGTGGACTATCCAGTCAACAATGGATACATCCGTAGTGAAGGTCTTCGACTGCTCCGCGCTTTCAGACGTTCGTAGTAGCGCGGGCAATGTTGTAGTCTGCCCATTATTTATTCCAGGAAATATTCTGTCTATTTCTTCGCTGTTGGTGCTAGACTGTACTATGGAGAGTAGTTTTCAAAAGAAATCGTGGAAAGAAACATGCCCAAACTCGACAAGTTCTCAATTGCAGATGGAATGAGTGGTTCTTTGAAGCGTGCATATGTAATCATTCATTTCTTATCAAAGACGTTTGGAGTATGCACTGCAAACGAAATTCTTGGCATTGGTGTGTAAAATATATGTAGAATGCCCAAAACTTCAGTAGTCATGCTAATCTGGTGCGCATAGGCGCATGGCAATAAAGGAATTGATATTGCAGCTTCAGTAGTCGTGATATTCTGGTTACGCATCGACAATAGCAGTAAAGGAATTATATGCCCGGTTCAGCCCTTATCCATTCTGATTGCCAATGAATTGGAGGGGAGTGATTGCGTTGGTGTAACGGTTAGAAAATTACGGTGGCAAATGGTATGAGAACAATGGTATAACAAGGGACAGATACCAGCTCTCGGCGTTGGCCAAAGGAGGGGAAGACTGGCCATCTCCTCCCCCGTGTACTTGGACCTACACAAGGGTGATGGTCCCAACACTGCACACGTCCTCAGCAGGTTGTAGCCCAGGGACATCTTTTGTTTTGTTTCGTGAAGATGTGGTGTCATTTTGGGCTCAACTGAATAGTGGTTAGTGTAACGGTTATGGCGTTTTGTCCCAACTACACATTAGTCAACCCACACTCATATAGAATTGTTTTGTGTAGTGGTGGTGGAGTCTTTGTTCCAACTAAATATTAGCCTACCCACACTCACATAAAATTGTTTTGTGTAGTGGTGGTGGAGTCTTTGTTCCAACTAAATATTAGCCTACCCACACTCATATAGAATTGTTTTGTGTAGTGGTGGTGGAGTCTTTGTTCCAACTAAATATTAGCCTACCCACACTCATATAGAACTGTTTTGTGTGGTGGTGGTGGAGTCTTTGTTCCAACTAAATATTAGCCTACCCACACTCATATAGAATTGTTTTGTGTAGTGGTGGTGGAGTCTTTGTTCCAACTAAATATTAGCCTACCCACACTCATATAGAATTGTTTTGTGTAGTGGTGGTGGAGTCTTTGTTCCAACTAAATATTAGCCTACCCACATTCATATAGAATTGTTTTGTGTAGTGGTGGTGGAGTCTTTGTTCCAACTAAATATTAGCCTACCCACACTCATATAGAATTGTTTTGTGTAGTGGTGGTGGAGTCTTTGTTCCAACTAAATATTAGCCTACCCACACTCATATAGAATTGTTTTGTGTGGTGGTGATGGAGTCTTTGTCCTAACTATAAATTAGTCGACCCACACTCATATTTTTATATCACCAGGGTGCCCCATGCATTTTACACAAACCAAAGCAATACTAACTACACAACAACTATGTAATTGTTTCACAATATCTTACAGGCAGCCACCATGACAACATAATATTTCCTTAGGTAAGTAATGGCAACTGACGCTATACAGACAATACAAGCCCGTCTGATTATAGGCTCACGAAAAATACGAGCCTAACACGGCATCCCATTACGGCGTAAGGAAGTGTAAGGAGACATATGACGTGCGGACAACATGAGACACAAAGAGATTCTACAAACATGACAGCACCTGCACATACGAATCTATGAAACAATGTGTCAGGAGCATTAGATTTGTATTCTGCTGGAGGAGTGCGTGCATATGCAGGCCTGTGGCAAGATCCAATCTCTCCGATCACCCGTAAAATCTAGTATAGGGCGCAATAAAACCACGCGTATCGATTGGCATATAAAGATATATAAGCGGATATCAGGGAAAATGCTAGAAATAAAATACTGAAAGCATTATCGAAACCGGAGTCAGGGTGATGTGAATCGGGTTGATGAGTGAATACACTGACACTAAGATACCACAGCTCATACATTCATATTATGCTTTAAAAGTGAGTTGAGTCCAGTAACGACACCACAGCACACAGGACAATCTCATATGTGCTCCGTCCTCATCTTCAACAACCAGCGAAGTGTCCCAATACTAATATGTGCTCGTCTGGCCGTTCCTCCGAATACAGTGTCGGCCACATACTCTTCCGCACCATTATCTCCAGGCAATAGCTGTATCTGTTTGTTTTCTAAACACTATATACGTGATCCCAAAGGACACTGACCACATCTGCAATATGGCGCACCAACACTCCACCCAACGACGCAGACTAAGCCAATCAGTCCGCGTTCTCGTTTCCCAACACATCAGCATGCTCTGGGGGGTAAAGATCCAATCATCTCATCTCATCTCATCAGATTACTCTTGTACCTTGCAGTGTCGAGGTGAAGTATAAACAGCGGGAGAGTGCCCGCTTATGGCCTTCATGTATCGGCAGGGTTGTCCATGGGACATAATTTACGTTGCGTGGTAATGTATGCATGTTCCATCCCATGGGACTTTCCCGTGGGAATAACAACATAATGAATATAAATACAAACAATTATTGAATATAAATACAAACTTTGCAGCATTATTAGTCTGAGACAAAGGAAACTACAAAGTGATTTGACTGTAAAATCAGACTACTTTAACTTCTCCTGCTCCAGCCAGTTCTGTAACGAAGGAGTGAGAGCAGCGGTTTCAATAATTGGATTTGTGGAATAAACTATACATTATCAGAAGACAGGAATGGACAAACTATACATCATCAAAAGACAGAAGTGGGCAAACTATACATCATCAGAAGACGGAAGTGGAAAAACTATAAATCATCAGAAGACGGAAATGGAAAAACTATAAATCATCAGAAGACGGAAATGGACAAACAATACATCATCTGAAGACGGAAGTGAAAAAACTATAAATCATCAGAAGACGGAAATGGACAAACAATACTTCATCAGAAGACGGAAGTGGAAAAACTATAAATTATCAGAAGGTGAGAGTGGATAAACCATACATCATTAGAAAACAGGCGTGGACAAATTATACATCTTCAGAAGACAGGATTGGACAAACAATACATCATTAGAAGATAGGAGTGGATAAACTATACATCTTCAAAAGACAGGAGTGGGCAAACTATACATCATCACAAGCAGGGCCGTGCCGTGCTATGGTACAGAGAGGCGGCTGCATCAGGCGGCACCGTAAGGGGGCTTCATAAGAGAGCGGCATTTTTTACGGAAAAAAAACAAAACCATGCAAGGGGTGGCATATCGAAGACTTCAATCTTACTGAGAAAATCTACCGATCGGAACTGATCATAAGGCATCATAATTAGAGTGAAGACTGACAAAAGATTGACATCAAAATCAGTCGTAGACAGGCAAACTATATGCAAGCACATATTTAAGTAACGCTGTTACAGCGTGCAAGTAAAACTGGAAGACAAAGGTAACCATGGCAACGAACGGCGTGCTTCCAGCAAGCTTGTACAAGCAGACTTCGACGAATGCTGCGCGTGACACCGCTTAGCGCAAAACAGCGGTAAGGAACGTTCACGCCAGTTAGCTGTTAGGATCACTAGACTCGCTAAAACCGACTGACAGTATATACAAGACATACTCTTAGACCAGTGGTTCTCAACCTTTTTTGGTCCGTTCCCCCCTTCACCATATTTTTAGGACGTCATTCCCCCCTTCACCATATTTTTAGGACATCATTCCCCCCCCCCTCACATTTTTAGGACATCATTCCTCCCCTTACCATATTTTTATAACGTCATTCCCCCCCCCCTTTTGTATTTCCTCCCTAAAAATTTTCCCCTGCCCCTACACAGTATACGTAATAATTGAAGCTAAATTTAATAGCACATACTAAAACAAGTCTAGACATGTACATATAATGTGATTTGCGGATCTACTTACGTTATAAAATGAATTTCAGAAGGGTGATGCGTACAGAAGCGTAAAGTATGAAAGGAAAAACAAGATCAAGTAATCGGTTCTTGTATTAACGCGATCTTGAAATAATCTTCATTCCCCCCCCCCCCCCCCCCCCCCCTTTGGAAACCCCAAATTCCTATTCCCCACCGGTTGAGAAGCACTGTCTTAAACGGACTGAAAGCAACTGCCGTTGCCAGAAAGCCATTGACAGATACAACGTAGTAAAACTGAAAGACTGCTATCCGTGTGGGATGAATAACACACATGAGCTTGAAATGGCGAATTGACAGTTGGGAATCGATTAACAGAGCAATCTGAACGTTTCCAGTAAAGTTTTCATCAACAGATAACAAAAGGGACACAAGAACTGGGAAAACAGAAGTATAAACAAGCAACTTTATTGACATATCAAACTGTACCATCAACCGACAGCTGCCAGGGCGGCGGGGAGAACTACAATGGGACATTGGATTCAATCAATGCTGCAAGTTGTCTGCGCAGTTTTCACCGTCACCAGGGCTCTGATTAGTGGACCCTTCAACTGCTCTGGGGACATTCGTATTTGAATGGTGTCATCGTGGCTTTAGATAGGTTTCCTCAAGTATATACGGTTGTGTGCTTGACATAGTCTGGGCACAGGAGACATCTGGCAATGAACCGAAGGGAAGTTTCAGTAACACCCTGCTGGTTTCTGAGACTGGAGAGGAAACAGAGAGCTGTGCAACACAACCATCGTGAGCTGGTACTGGGTTGCGGGTCGGGAAGAAAGTGTCTGAACCAACCCCACTCCAATAGATGCAAACTCCTTTCAGGGCAGAGACGATCTTAAGTCAGCCTTGCAGAGGATTACTACCCAGTCAACCACCATACATGCATTGGTGATAACACACAGTTCACATCAAGCTGGGGTTTTCTTCTTTAGATAAAGTAATCAGTCTATCATCACCATACCCATATGAAAAGAAAATCTGTTATGATTACTACACTTTATTAGCGACCTGTTCAAGGAACACAGTTCACGTCCAGCTAGGGATGAATGAACGCACAATCTATAATGGTTCTGCGCGATATTAGCTACTGGTTCAAGGAACAAAGCTCACGGATTAGTCGTTCTGCGATAATGCGTTTATGTCCGTTACGTGACTGTTTTAAATTATTCAACAGTGAGTTAAATTACCCCCTCATAAATATGTAAATGACACCAAGTGTAAAGTTAACCTGGTCTACACCAACTACTCAGCATACGTTCATTACTTAGTACCGAAATCACTTATCTATCCGAACTTTCTCCACGCCCGCCAGATTATCCTACTCTTTCCTGATTTAAATATTGAGCACAACCCACTACTGGCAACGCCGATCGCATTCTGGTATGAACCTAAGGCCTATCCACGTCAATATGGAAGCACTATACTCGAATTTCGCCCTAATTTGAGCTCGTCAGTAGTGCATATCCCTGACCGGATCCGGAAACAGTCCGGATCACGCGTGTGAAGCGGGTGTGTAACCACGCGGCACACACTGGACACACCAAATTATCACAACAGAACATCACAACGCTACCCATCGTAGGCCATGCTCAAGATTGCCCAATCGCCGCGACCGACGTCCGTCAATCGATGGGACCCGAACGATCAGGACTTCTCACTGGCAAGGAACACCAGGTCTCTGGATTTTTGATTGTTATTTTGGCCTCTTCTGTCCTTAATGTGTGTTACTTTAACTCCTTGTCAGGGCAGTTATTATTTTAAAACCGAGAAATGAGTGGCCGAGAGCCTATCCTGTTCGCCTACGTTTCAGAAGTTACCAGTTTGGAATCCCAGTGCGGAATGATTGGCTTCTAAAGATACAACACCGTCTTCCTGACCCCCTGGGCAGTCACATCAGATGACTGGCCTTCTCGGATAAGGGAGAAAAAAAGTGGTTTGGTGCACAGCTGTGCATGTTAAACATCCCACGGCAGTTGGAAACTGCAAACAAATGAGCAGTACAGCTCTGATGGCGACCAACCCGTATACTGGTACACGCAATGTTTCTAGAAAAGAAACGCGACATGGCAACTTGTTACCCCACGCCATAAATCTTGCAAATGTGACGACATAACACCGCAAACCCCTAATTAAACACCAAAAAGCCACCCCAGATGATCGTAAAAGCCGTTTCACATCTGGTCTTTATATTTGGTAACAGATAAAAACGCCTGATGGTCGACACAGCAGCCTAGTTTTTATTGAAAGTAAAACATAAGTAAATGAGCCCTTTTCACGATATGGGGCTTTGTGTGTGTGGTACATGGTCTCATATTTTAAACCAATCTACATCCGGTAAATGATGTCAGCAACACGCCGGCCACCTTTGCTTTCCGGGACATTTCCTGGTACCCATTTTAGGTTGGGTCACCGTGGGAGCCCAGGTCAATGAACAATAAATCCTAGCCTCGAAGGGGATTCGAAAGTATGACTACCGGACCGACAGGCAATCGTTTTAGCCACTTGGCTACTCCGGCTCCCAGGGAAAATAAAGCAATGAGAGAAACATGAGAAGTCCAGACAGCCGGTCAGCAATTTGCGAGCTGTCCTCCTGAAGCCTGGCGGCCTTCTTTTGGGAGATCTCGCGTAACATGAAAACTAGAGACAGATAACCCCGATTGTCTTAAGATCATGATAAAATAAGGGAAACAACCTACTATGCGTGTCGTGAGAGGCGACTAAGGTGGGTTGGCACATGCCGTAGAAAACATCAGATGCAAAATCCATGTTGGTTGAAGGGCTGTGCCTCAAGGAGACAACAAACAGAAGAAGGAGAAGGCGAAGAAGAGGGAGAAGGAGGAGGAAGATGAGAAGAAGAAGAAGAAGAAGAGTGAAGGATAAGGGGGAGAAGGAGGAGGAGGAGGAGAAGGGGGAGAAGGGACACGATAAGAGGGAGAAGGAGGAGGTGGAGAAGAAGATGAAGAAGTAGACGAAGAAGAAGAAGAAAAAGAAGAAGAAGAAGAAGAAGAAGAAGAAGAAGAAGAAGAAGAAGAAGAAGAAGAAGAAGAAGAAGAAGAAGAAGAAGAAGAAGAAGAAGAAGAAGAAGAAGAAGAATGCATGTCTCAAGTGTGCCCTATTCAGCACTCGCGTAATCTTGATTCATTGGCATTTGCTTGATCGCTCCATGAGCTCTGTGATTGCAATAAAATTTTATTCATCCTTTCTGTGCACAGCCACCAATTAATGAATATTTATAATTCGTTTGTAATCGTTTCAGGTCCTTCCGCAGGTTTCTGATCTAAACGGTAGTACTAATCAAACATTAGAATTGAATACGGATATATAATAAATTTCCCTAAGTTTAATTTCTTTTCACTTTACACATTTCATAGTGTTATAAAAGCTCATCTTGCTCTTTGAATTCTTATTGTTATATCTTTATCTGTTCCTTCATCTCAATCTTGATACATGATTCCATCTCTTGAAGTGAGGTTTCACCAAAGGAGAACAGGTTATAATTTGTTTGATTTATTTTCATTATCTTTGCCTTCCCCTTATGAATTGTTAAACCTAATTTATTGTCTTTAGTTTATCCTGTATTAGATTTGTGAGACAGGAGGGCAATGTTGTCAGTACATATCTTCCAGGTGCTTTATCAGGAGTCCAACGAATTTTATTTCTAGCAGTGCCTGTTGTGGTCGTCTTCATAATACTAATCCAGTCTATGGTCAATAAGAAGAATAAGGTGACAATAGCCAATAGTCATCTCTGTCCCATTCCTGGTCTAATTTCGAATTAGTTAGTTTTCCATCATGGAGGACATCACCTCATCTTACTCCTTAATGGTTGGTTGAATTTTGTAACCCAAGCAGTTTTTCTTCTATGGAATGGGTAAGCCAGCCCGCGTCCAACATCCCCCACCCCTGTGTCGCCTCTATTCTTTGCTTCCCTTAAAGGTCCCAGAAACACACGGGCGAGAACTTCATTCCTTGTCTTTTACGACATGTATGGCGGATCACAGTGTGTTCCTATTCTTTGCTTCCATCAAAGGTCCCGTAAACACACAGGGGAGAACTTTATTCGTCGTCTTTTACAACATGTATGGAAGATTACAGTGGGTTACTATTCTTTGCTTCCATTTAGGCCTTAGGGTCCCGATAATACTCTGGGGGAGGGGGGGGGGGGGGCGTAGAGCTGTGTGGTCACGAAGAAAACTGAAACAGTAGGTACAATTTTCTCTTTTACTCATGAACATGAACTCACGAACAGGAGCTGCAGCATTTAATACTTGAAGTTGCTGTACACAGTGAACGGCTAAGGTTAGAATTAAAATGTAAGAGGGGCTGCGTGGTCTCGAGGTATGGTGTCCGCCTCGAGTGCTGGAGGTCCCGGGTTCAAGCCTAATTAAAGGTACTTATCTGAATCTCTTGCTTGGAAAGACTGTCTTTCCGAGCAAGGGATTCAGATAAGTACCTTTAATTAGTTTTATATTGCCATAGTGTGTTTCACGTAGGTTTGTGTCGGTTTGTATTTGTTTGTCCTGTGCTGACGAAGGCTTTGGCCGCAACGCCCAAAAAGAAGGATGTACTACAATGCAACATTAAAGTAAATGGAATGATTCTAAACACGTGAATCAGTACAAGTATCTCAGAACAGTCATAACATCTGATGGAAAGTGCCTTGAAGAAATTAGAACAAACATCGCTATGACAAAGGCAGCCTTTCGACCCCAGAGGCATGTGGTTTGAAGAAAACTATTCTTGAGCAATTTTCTAGTACTCATGTTATAAACTTGGGCAGCGAACAAAAGAAGAAGAAGAATAAGCTTGGGTCAGACCTAGAGCCATATGGACACGAACAAGTCTCTCATCAAGAAATATACAAGCTAGTTTATGTGTATGTTTGTGTGATAAATAACACTTGCCCTGGCAGTCATCAAGAAATGTACAAGCTAGTTTATGTCTATATTTGTGTGTATGTTTATGTCTATGTTTGTGTGATAAATAACACTTGCCCTGGCAGTCATCAAGAAATGTACAAGCTAGTTTATGTCTATGTTTGTGTGATAAATAACACTTGCCCTGGCAGTCATCAAGAAATGTACAAACTAGTTTATGTGTATGTTTGTGTGATAAATAACACTTGCCCCGGCAGTCATCAAGAAATGTACAAACTAGTTTATGTCTATGTTTGTGTGTATGTTTATGTCTATGTTTGTGTGATAAATAACACTTGCCCTGGCAGTCATCAAGAAATGTACAAGCTAGTTTATGTGTATGTTTGTGTGATAAATAACACTTGCCCCGGCAGTCATCAAGAAATGTACAAGCTAGTTTATGTCTATGTTTGTGTGATAAATAACACTTGCCCTGGCAGTCATCAAGAAATGTACAAGCTAGTTTATGTGTATGTTTGTGTGATAAATAACACTTGCCCTGGCAGTCATCAAGAAATGTACAAGCTAGTTTATGTCTATGTTTGTGTGTATGTTTATGTCTATGTTTGTGGTGATAAATAACACTTGCCCTGGCAGTCATCAAGAAATGTACAAACTAGTTTATGTCTATGTTTGTGTGATAAATAACACTTGCCCCGGCAGTCATCAAGAAATGTACAAGCTAGTTTATGTCAATGTTTGTGTGATAAATAACACTTGCCCTGGCAGTCATCAAGAAATGTACAAGCTAGTTTATGTGTATGTTTGTGTGATAAATAACACTTGCCCTGGCAGTCATCAAGAAATGTACAAGCTAGTTTATGTCTATGTTTGTGTGTATGTTTATGTCTATGTTTGTGTGATAAATAACACTTGCCCTGGCAGTCATCAAGAAATGTACAAACTAGTTTATGTCTATGTTTGTGTGATAAATAACACTTGCCCCGGCAGTCATCAAGAAATGTACAAGCTAGTTTATGTCTATGTTTGTGTGATAAATAACACTTGCCCCGGCAGTCATCAAGAAATGTACAAGCTAGTTTATGTCAATGTTTGTGTGATAAATAACACTTGCCCTGGCAGTCATCAAGAAATGTACAAGCTAGTTTATGTGTATGTTTGTGTGATAAATAACACTTGCCCCGGCAGTCATCAAGAAATGTACAAGCTAGTTTATGTCTATGTTTGTGTGATAAATAACACTTGCCCTGGCAGTCATCAAGAAATGTACAAGCTAGTTTATGTCTATGTTTGTGTGATAAATAACACTTGCCCCGGCAGTCATCAAGAAATGTACAAGCTAGTTTATGTCTATGTTTGTGTGATAAATAACACTTGCCCTGGCAGTCATCAAGAAATGTACAAGCTAGTTTATGTCTATGTTTGTGTGATAAATAACACTTGCCCTGGCAGTCATCAAGAAATGTACAAACTAGTTTATGTGTATGTTTGTGTGTATGTTTATGTCTATGTTTGTGTGATAAATAACACTTGCCCTGGCAGTCATCAAGAAATGTACAAGCTAGTTTATGTCTATGTTTGTGTGTATGTTTATGTCTATGTTTGTGTGTATGTTTATGTCTATGTTTGTGTGTATGTTTATGTCTATGTTTGTGTGATAAATAACACTTGCCCTGGCAGTCATCAAGAAATGTACAAGCTAGTTTATGTGTATGTTTATGTGTTTGTTTATGTCTATGATTGTGTGTATGTTTATGTCTATGTTTGTGTGTTAAATAACACTTGCCCTGGCAGTCATCAAGAAATGTACAAGCTAGTTTATGTCTATGTTTGTGTGTTTGTTTATGTGTATGTTTATGTGTATGTTTGTGTGTTAAATAACACTTGCCATGGCAGTCATCAAGAAATGTACAAGCTAGTTTATGTCTATGTTTATGTGTTTGTTTATGTGTATGATTGTGTGTATGTTATGTGTATGTTTGTGTGTTAAATAACACTTGCCCTGGCAGTCATCAAGAAATGTACAAGCTAGTTTATGTCTATGTTTATGTGTATGTTTATGTGTATGTTTGTGTGTTAAATAACACTTGCCCTGGCAGTCATCAAGAAATGTACAAGCTAGATTATGTGTATGTTTATGTGTTTGTTTATGTCTATGATTGTGTGTATGTTTATGTCTATGTTTGTGTATTAAATAACACTTGCCCTGGCAGTCATCAAGAAATGTACAAGCTAGTTTATGTGTATGTTTATGTGTTTGTTTATGTCTATGATTGTGTGTATGTTTATGTGTATGTTTGTGTGTTAAATAACACTTGCCCTGGCAGTCATCAAGAAATGTACAAGATAGTTTATGTGTATGTTTATGTGTATGTTTGTGTGTATGTTTATGTCTATGTTTGTGTATTTGTTTTGTTTTTGCGTTCGCTGGCTTTGAACTCAAACAGTTCATACATACATGTATGCTACTACTTCTGGTGTACTGGACAGAGTTTTGCGTGTGTATTAGCTTTCCAAATTACCAGTGTCCCTCGCCATCTGGCGAACCCACTCCGACTTCTGATGTACTTGTAATTTACGTCCTCAAGTCAAGGACGAGAAGTCAACATCTTAGTAGTTTATATGTGTTTTTATTGTTTGAATTCCCACTCCGACAGTCAGATAAATACCCTCCACACTACCAGAGATACAAGCTATTTCCTGGTGTTAATCATCGCCATCCCCGAAATCAATGGCAACACCGGAGTTTCCAACAAATTCTAAACACGGAGACAAACTAAATTAGAAGTGCTCTGCCGGCAGACTTCACTAGAATTAAAGTGACACTGCTGAGCTGAATCAAGCCAGAGGTTGTGCGCGTCTGCATTAGGTGATTGTGTCCGCCCAGCCTGGGCTATCCTTCCACTAATGTAATATTGTTGCCAGGAGTAACAACTTAAAGGCCAGTGAAGTCATGTAAACAATATTATGTGAGGATTGCATAGTGTCTGGTCGGGACTTTTCACATACGATCAAGAATCAGTTATTTATACCTACTCCCCCATACATATATAATGTATTTTCTTTTATGCACATTGCCATCAAAGCCAACCTTAGGTTGACTATCTATGCAATTTTACGTTCTGTAGCTTGCCATTACTTCCAAATAATTAAAGGGAATGCACTTTTGCTGTATAGACTATACAAAGATTAGTTTCATCTTCGTGCCAGGGCATGCGGGCGTACAAGGGAATGAGCAAGCTGACAGGCTTCCAGGTAGGGCTACCGTGGAAGGCGGACGAGCCATGGACCAGGCAGACATTCTGAATGCTCTACGAAAAGTAAGTCGTTTACGAGAACCAAGCGATGACTGGGAATCTACTACCATGGTCAGGCTGTGAGAACAGCAAGTTAAAAAAGGTGTGGCCAAACAAGAATACTACGCAGGAAGATAAAGAAGAAGAGCAATAAACCAACACAGAACTGGTGCCGTGAGCCGCTACACGCTTCGGGATTTGCTGAGGAAGGAATCCGAGCACTTATGGGCTTAATGGTTCGATGTGCAATGAGGATGATCTGTCAACTAACTAACTATAGACTATACAAAATGTCCACATGGGGGACAGAACTATTCGTGACCACATGCGGATGACAGTGTGAAACATTAGGACATGACTAACCAACAAACAACAACTAGAACAATTAAATACTAATGACAAAGATCTGAGAATACAAGTCGCTTAAAAGTCGACAAGGTCGACTTCATTGCACCGGGTTTATCCCATATGGCTCGGTCTCTTCCCGCAGCGCGGAAAGCGTCGCACAAAGCACGAACGCCGTAGCTTTTAGCGACGACCCACAGGAGTCTCTGAATCATTTAACTCGTAAACCGAAGGGCGCGGCCCGGAATCGAACCCACAACCTTCGAAGCACGAGTCAAACGGCTTGATCACTTCGCCACAGAGACTCCACAGTGGCAGCAAATAGCAGCTGTGAGAATCAACAACTACAGTATTCATGTAAATTACAGTGCAGAAAGAATGACGTCAGACAATGATGAGTACAGTCCCCTGTTCTGTCTTCATTATTTAGTCAGCATATAATGAGATCTATAGAATATAGGCCGCCCTCCCTGGCCGAGGAGTTACACTACTTTCTCCGTAATCCCGTTTATCCACGCGTGAGAATTGGTAGCGGTTATCGCCGCGTTGGTGACTTACGGGATAAGTGTGCCGGCCGCTCAGAAAGCAATGGTAAACTACTGAGCGTAATCTTGCCAAGAAATCAACAACAGCGGCAAAATGCTAGTGTCAACAGCGATGTCCTGTAAAGGATATGCGGGAAAAAAATAGAATATAGCGGTTGGCGGTCATAATATAAATAAATACCTTATGTTATGCTGATCACACCTCTCGATAGCAACAAATCAGAAATAATAAGTGATTACAGAAAGCGAAAAATGATCAAGATGTGCAGAAATATGATCGCACATGCTAGTCAGCAAGGCACAAGAAGATGATGATTTAACATTATAACCAAGATGAAACAAAGCAGAAGTTTTTTGCTTTAAAAAAAGTGACGACAGAACTTATTTACCGTTAAAGTTTGTTAGTTGCACGTTCTTTACAGGGCGTCGCAGTCAACCCCAATACTAAATGATTTTCTAGGCAATACTACGTTCAGCAGTTTGCTATTGCTTTCTGAACGGCGGACGCTCATATCTTTCTTCCAACTGCCTGTTCCGGACTTCGAACCCGGCATGTTAGGAGTGTGAAACTACCTTCACGACTCCAGGGCGCAGACGCCGACTGTGTTCTGTTCTGTTAAAATGAACTGAAATACCCAGCACTATACTAGTGTCCATCATGTAAGAATTAATAGGTATTGATTCGTTGATGGACACAGGGAATAACAGAGTCCATTGGAATATTGATACATGAAGCCCATAAGCGGGCACTCTTCCGCTGTTTATACTTCACCTCGACACCGCAAGGTACAAGAGGAATATGATGAGATGAGATGAGATGAGATGAGATGATGCGTTGAAGATGGGAGTACGAATCACGTACTAGACCCAACAATACCGAAATATGTAGGAACACTTCGAAGCAGTCAGTATCATATGACATCGTAGTCACGTGGATGATTGGCACGTGACAGTCCCGTTAGAGTCAAGAACTGGTGGAGAGTTCCGGTCTACTTGTTGCTTCAGCTACGCCATGTCGTCATATTCAGGCCGTCGGGTTCAATGCCATCATGGGTTCAATGCTAGTTTGTCAATAGCTGTCAATATTTCCGTTGTCTAAAGTGCTCTTGGGTATCCACGCCTTTCTCCCACGTTTCTAGGACAGCTTGTCATTAGACAATCAATATGACGAAAGTAACTGTTTGCTAGAAGAGTCGCAAACATACAAACAACATGCTGTCATTTGCCGTGAGAACACAAGTGTTAGAGTGATAAACAGATCGTCTACTAGTGTAAGCAGTGAGAATAAATAAGAGTGTCAAAGCGTTATACAATACAGCTAATGTACTGATGTAAGCATCTTAGAGTGCCATACAGATTCTATATTGCCGTATGCAGTGAGAATTATAGTGTTACAATGTTATACAGCCGGTCTCCCTGGCCAAGGCGTAAACGTCTTTCTCCGTAATCCCGTATATTCCCGCGAGTAACGTAACCTGCGCGAGAATCGGTAGCGGTTCTCGCCGCGTTGGTAACTCACAGGGTATGTGAGCCGGTCGCTTAGAAATCAATGGCAAACTACTGAGCGTAATTTTGCCTAGTACATCAACAGCAGCTGAAAAATGCTGGTGTTGACGGCAACGTCCTGTAAGGGATATGCCCCCAAAAAAGTGGTATACAAATCCTGTACTTGTCCAAACGTGTTAAGATGCGATACAGATTATGTACTGATAAGTATGCAGTTAGAACAAGAGTATTAAAGTGCTATATAGAGCCTGTACTGTTGTATGCATTGAAGACTGGAAATAAGCAGACAAGTGCTGGTGGCAGCAGAGTTGTAGTTTCTGAGGGCAATTTAGAGAAGACAATACACGAAGGAAAACTAGGAGGCAGTTCTCTGAGAAGCAGATGGAAACCATAAATTAATTGACAAATTAGGAGTAGGCCGCCACAATTTTCTGGCCTAACCTGAAAACTAATTGACAATCTGCAAACTTGACAGGACATGAGCAAAATGAACACACAGAGCTGTATACCTGGATAGCTTAGCCACATGGTTTAATCAAGAACAGAACACATACCTCAATCGAGACTGGTAATAAGGTGAGACTGCGAAACATTATAGCGCATGCTTACCGGTGCGGCACATGATGATGATGCATAAGCAGACATGAACCCACTTCTGCTGGGTTGGATAAAGCCGGAGCCTGTACGTGCCTGCATTAGGTGATTATGTTTCCTAGACTAGAATGGCAAGCCACTGCTATGATACTCGTGAGAACACAAGCATCTGAAAGACGCGGTAAGCCACTGAGTGGCAGGTCAGTGGCATTATTACTTCACAGCCGAGGGCGTCATCGGGCACTCCAGCGTTGATACGCTTGTTTCTTATAGCAAGGCCATGACGTCATAGGCGCCTCATCTCTCTCTCTCTCTCTGTCTCTCTCTCTCTCACACACACATAATGTATACTAAGTCAACGGAATAAATTACCAGGCATGTACTGCAAGCATCTCCGGAGTGCTGATAACTCTTCATCTGTTGGTTCTCTAATTAGTTCTCAACTTACCATCTCCACCATTGCCTAGCAGCGCAACCACCCATCCCTTCACACACACACCACACACACACACACACACACACAGAGAGAGAGAGAGAGAGAGAGAGAAGAGAGAGAGAGGAGAGAGAGAGAGAGAGAGAACGAACGAACGAACGAGCGAAAAAGCTTTATTTTCAAAGAGTTAAGAATTGGGCACGCAGGCCCGTCTGACATTCTGCCCTTCTTCTCTATTTCCTCTCATACATTATTTCATTCAACATCACTTATGAAGCTAATCTTATACAACAAAAGAACAATAAGCATTAAAACGCATGAAAAATAAGCAATAATACATGACTCACTGAGGCAACGTTAACATGGGCATTATAAATACCTAAGGAAGATGTAACGTGCCATGCATATAGGAATGGATATTGGCTAATCGTCGTTTGAGATAATTTATCATTATTATTTCGTTTTTTTTTTGGAGAGTGGGGGGGGGAAGCATCTAGTCTGTACCGAGGCAGTGTTCAAACAGGTTGCGACTGTATGTATAATGATTGGTGGTGTCTTTGATTTCTTATGGAAGATTGTTCCACAACTGAGCGGCAGAGTATGCTGAAAGAGGGGGGGGGGGGGGGGGGGGGGGGGGGGGGGGGGGGGGGGGGGGGGGGGGTGGGGGGGGGGGGGGGGGGGGGGGGGGGGGGGGGGGGGGGGGGGGGGGGGGGGGGGGGGAGGGGGGGGGGGGGGGGGGGGGGGGGGGGGGGGGGGGGGGGTGGAGGGGGGGTGGGGGGGGGTGGGGGGGGGTGGGGGGGGGGGTGGGGGTGGGGGGGGGGGGGGGGGGGGGGGGGGGGGGGGGGGGGGGGGGGGGGGGGGGGGGGGGGGGGGGGGGGGGGGGGGGGGGGGGGGGGGGGGGGGGGGGGGGGGGGGGGGGGGGGGGGGGGGGGGGGGGGGGGGGGGGGGGGGGGGGGGGGGGGGGGGGGGGGGGGGGGGGGGGGGGGGGGGGGGGGGGGGGGGGGGGGGGGGGGGGGGGGGGGGGGGGGGGGGTGGGGGGGGGGGGGGGGGGGGGGGGGGGGGGGGGGGGGGGTGGGGGGGGGGGGGGGGGGGGGGGGGGGGGGGTGGGGGGGGGGGGGTAGTAACATGTAGCCATCTATCCACGATCCAGGCGCACATACACACACGCACGTACCTACCTACAGATAGACACACACACACACACACACACACACACACACACACACAGTCAGGCAGACATACATACCATAAATAGTTAGTATTCAGTCTCCACTCTTCCTCACTGGCAACACCGCACCGCGTTATTTTTACAACACTAATGCGCGCGCGTACACACATACACACACAAATGGGTCGCAAATATTCAACTATCGGATCATTTGAGAACTCATCACAGATTATATATTGAAGTTACTATTGGTAATTGATGTGGTGGGGTCGACCCAGTATTGGGGGATCGATCCATCAAAGATACTGAAGTCAGTAAGGGTAATGAATGTGGAATGGTCAATATTTCGAATACTTTTGACATCAGTTATGTGGAGTTTTGGTTTGAAGCCAAGCATGCTGAATGAACTCTTGCAGCTATCTGTAACAAGCGTACAACAAAACAGGTCACCGTAAAGGACACGTGACTTCGTGAGTGGTGTGTTAGTATCACCTTCAACTTCCAGAAAAGCAATTTCTATGTGGCTAAGTTAATCCCCTCTCTCTCTCTCTCTCTCTCTCTCTCTCTCTCTCTCTCTCTCTCTCTCTCTCTCTCTCTCTCTCTCTCTCTCTCTCTCTCTCTTCTCTCTCTCTCTGTTTCCTCAAGTGTGGTGTGGTCATGGATTCAAATCGAGTCGGATGTTGAAAATGTGCCTGGACAGGTCATCTCAGCCTAAAACAGGTATCAGGGCGTGTTTGGGAAGTAAAGGTGTGACACTAACCACATCACCCACCCAGTGCTAAATGGTCTATAAATATATGGGTCCAGCACCAGCGTGCCTTCAGGCGGGTAAAAGGGGGTGCTTTATTTTCTACTTATTCTACTTACCGTCTTGTGACCCCTACATAGTCGTAGGTATTGATTACACATGTGTTTCTTGTGATTGCTTCTAAACTGTCACTATACTTGTTGGTTTCCTGATTGTCTCTATACTGTTACTATACTTGTTGGTTTCCTGGTTGTCTCTATACTGTCACTATACTTGTTGGTTTCCTGGTTGTCTCTATACCGTTACTATACTTGGTTTCCTGATTGTCTCTATACCGTAACTATACTTGTTCGTTTTCGAGTTGTCTCTATACTGTCACTATACTTGTTGGTTTCCTGGTTGTCTCTATACCGTTACTATACTTGGTTTCCTGATTGTCTCTATACCGTAACTATACTTGTTCGTTTTCGAGTTGTCTCTATACTGTCACTATACTTGTTGGTTTCCTGGTTGTCTCTATACTGTTACTATACTTGGTTTCCTGATTGTCTCTATACTGTAACTATACTTGTTCGTTTCCGAGTTGTCTCTATACTGTTACTATACTTGTTGATTTCCTGGTTGTCTCTATACTGTTACTATACTTGGTTTCCTGATTGTCTCTATACCGTAACTATACTTGTTCGTTTCCGAGTTTGTCTCTATAACTGTTACTATACTTGTTGGTTTCCTGGTTGTCTCTATCTGTTACTATACTTGGTTTCCTGATTGTCTCTAAACCGTAACTATACTTGTTCGTTTCCGAGTTGTCTCTATACTGTCACTATACTTGTTGGTTTCCTGGTTGTCTCTATACTGTTACTATACTTGGTTTCCTGATTGTCTCTATACCGTAACTATACTTGTTCGTTTCCGAGTTGTCTCTATACTGTTACTATACTTGTTGGTTTCCTGATTGTCTCTATACTGCTACTATACTTGTTCGTTTCCTGATTGTCTCTATACTGTAACTATACTTGTTCGTTTCCTGATTGTCTCTATACTGTTACTATACTTGTTGGTTTCCTGGTTGTCTCTATACTGTTACTATACTTGTTGGTTTCCTGATTGTCTCTATACTGTCGCTATACTTGTTCGTTTCCTGTTTAAGCCGTTTAGCTAACAACCCCCCCCCCCTCCCTCACCCCCCTCCCCCCCCCCCCCAGGTATACTTTAACTCTGTGACAGTTACATTATACAATTATACTATTCCAACACCACGCGGCATCACTACACTGAGAATAGCTGCTGGAGTCAGACAGATTAGACCAGACAGACAGACAGACAGACAGGCAGACAGACAGACAGACAAACAGGCAGACAGACAGGCAGGCAGACAGACAGGCAGGCAGACAGACAGGCAGGCAGACAGACAGGCAGACAGACAGACAGGCAGGCAGACAGACAGGCAGGCAGACAGAAAAACAGGCAGACAGACAGACAGACAGACAGACAGGCAGGCAGACAGACAGGCAGGCAGACAGACAGGCAGACAGACAGACAGGCAGGCAGGCAGGCAGACAGGCAGACAAACAGGCAGGCAGACAGACAGGCAGGCAGACAGACAGGGCAGGCAGACAGACAGGCAGACAGACAGACAGGCAGGCAGGCAGGCAGACAGGCAGACAAACAGGCAGGCAGACAGACAGGCAGGCAGACAGACAGGCAGGCAGACAGACAGGCAGACAGACAGACAGACAGGCAGGCAGACAGACAGGCAGGCAGACAGACAGGCAGACAGACAGACAGGCAGACAGACAGACAGACAGACAGGCAGACAGACAGACAGGCAGACAGACAGGCAGACAGACAGGCAGACAGGCAGACAGGCAGACAGACAGGCAGACAGACAGACAGGCAGACAGACAGACAGACAGACAGGCAGACAGGCAGACAGGCAGACAGACAGGCAGACAGACAGACAGGCAGACAGACAGACAGACAGACAGGCAGGCAGGCAGGCAGGCAGACAGACAGACAGCCAGACAGACATGACGTAGCAGTCAACTCCAGCATTCATTTGTTGGCTGTATATGATTCCTGGGAAAGTTTACGTTCAGTAGTTTGCCATTGATTTCTAGACGACCAGCAATCATACCACTGTATGGAAACCAACGCAAAGTGGTCTGCATTCAAATTGCCCGCAGCTTTGTTTCGAACGTGGTATGCGGAATTACCAATTGCATTCGTAAGGCCTTCGCCACCTCTGTTTCTAAACATGTTTTAAATTGTGATGTTTTTCTTTGTTTCTTCTTCTTGTCTAATGTAATCTACTTCCCATCCCTTGCCCTCTTCTCTTTCTCCCCGTTGTGTCTATTCGCTGCCTTCATTCCTTATGGTTTAAAAAAAATGAACCTCGTTTAAAAAATATATATACTCCTCAAAAGGCAATAAAAGATGGAAGCAGTTAATGTTATCACTTTGCGACAAGTTCGATACAACTTAAGTCTCAAACCTAACCATCACTAGGAGTGATTCAACAAGAAACTGCGCATTTTGTACATGTACAACTGTCTTCAAAGAGAACAAACTAATTAAACGCGCTCCCTGATCGATACAGGAATCATGCAGTATCTATGGCATCCCGGTACACAAAACAGAGAACATCAAACAGCAATCTGTGCGTGTAATCAGAACGGGCTAATATTTATCAGCGATGTGTTAACACGGGGAAAATCTGGATCCGGCAAGCAGGTCCTAGCATAAGCCGGACGCCTGTGTTCGTGTGTTTCGTGTTTCTGGTGAAACGACGCAGGACCGTTACTATAGTGCGTTCACAAATGTTTGCCCTCATTCCCGTTCATTTAACAAAAAAAAAAAAAGTATCTGTTGCATCGTTATGAAATTTTTCCTGCCGTCTTATATTTACTCCCACCCAAGGAATATGCCTTTGTCCAAAATGCAACTGAAATCACGGAAAGCGGCGACATTTCTTTGAGGTTTTGGCGAAATATATTGAATATATGCTAACCAACTTGTGTTGTAGTAATGCACGTTAATTTGGGTAACGTTTCCGTTTCACTATGTGACGTGCTTCTCATAAGGAAATTCCTGTTCACCAGGGAGGAAATTCATTATTGAACACTGATGTTTCCATGTGGTGATGTAATACATTTCATAATATGCACTTCATCTCTGACCCGTAAATTATATACCGCATACTAACACTCATTAAGACCTGCTGTTCAATCTCCAGAACAAACAAAAAAAAATTGCTGGGTGTACATAATGATAAGGTTATATGCTAAATCTCATTATTTTGTCTCAATTGGTTACTGACTTACGGATTGTTATACGGCGATAAACATTTGTGAACGCACTGTAATCTTATTCTGGGTACACGGACGTATCAATTTACACAAGGAAGCTATAAACATGAGGTCTCACAATTTATTGCATGGCATATTTTGCTGCATTGCGTCAGGTAGATACTGCAGTTATATATCATTTGAAATGAATAGATGAATTCTCTTTTGACTGAAGTACATAACAAACATGTGCGTGCTATTATTTCAGCCCATAGAGAATCACCCATTCACTGCATATGATATATAACTATGCAGTGTGCACAAGTGGCGGGCTGAGTCTAAAATACTGGTTGCCAGGACTAAAAGGTCATTAGCATTTTAAGAAAAATATTGTCCAATGTTTGAAAGGGGCCACTTCATTAGTGGTCAAAGGGTCCACTTTTCAACGGGCAAGCTGATATCTTGACCAGTCCGTCACTCAGCATGCAGCTGACGAGATGAAGCGAAATATGCCAGGCCACAAATTGTGCAACCTGCTGTATGTGAGTTTTGGGTTTAAATTCAGAAAAGGAATAAATTGCTGTAAAATAACCAGTTGTTGGGAAACAAGTGGTGCTAGTGAAATAGCAAGAGGAATAAATTAACAAGTATTGATCGCACTCATAGAAATACAGGAAATAAGTGGATATTAGAAGACATATGAAGGCATATAAAACGTGAAAGCTATAGGGCTCACAGCGGGATTCGAACCTGCCACCTCCATATGAGGCTAACGCCTTGCTGAAGAAACAAGTGTGCTTCGACACACCATCAACCTGGTACCCCGAAAGTGCTGCTAAGTTGTGTCTCTTCGGGTTATTGGTCGTTATCTCAACCATCTATTTATCGCGTGAATTTCTATAAAGTTGACGAGATTGCTCATATGTTTTCAGATTGGACACCCCCCCCCCCCCCCCTCTTTTCTTCTAGTGTAAAAGTCTCGTTCGTATACGTTAGAATACGAGAGAACTTGTCTGAAATGTAGTTTCGCAAAACTGAATGGCGCTCGGGTAACCTATCCTGGAGGATGCTAGAAGTCCGGGGATCTGTCAGTGCTACATGACTGACCGGAGAATAAATAATAATTTGTCAGGAAACAGTCCCCTGCTATGGTTCTATGATGTGTTGGCGCCATCACATTCTGTAGGCCTGAGAGCAAGGAGGAACAGGCGACAAATCTGTCCATCTCTCTGGCAACCGACCAGCCCAGGTGTCTAACCCGCGCCCGACCGTGCTCAAGACAATACCAGCGCAGTTTGCTATCAACTTCTGGCCGGAGAGGGACACGACAAATGATGAGGCATCATCCAAACCGATCACTGACACGTATGATCCACCACGGCGCACGTGGACCTAGACGGCAACACCGCGGAGTCACTGACCTACGAGTGAGCCGGTTTCTATTGACGAGACTGCAGTCTATTTCCCTTCTGGTTGAGTCTTCTATAATCTGTGAAGTGAACTAAACATGACGATTGTCTGTGAAGTGAACTAAACGTGACGATTGTCTGTGAAGTGAACTAAACGCACGCTACTGCTTGCAGATTCTAGTGGCTGGAATGTGACCGTCACAGCATGTCTCGAATCTACCAGGATCCTTTGACAGCCGCCTTATAAATCAATAGCACGTGTCACCTCGGTCTGGTCAGAAAGGAAACAAACAATAAACGGCCGGGGTTTGTTTCTAGGGCTCTTAACAAACAGGAGCAGAATTTTGAGTTCCCGCATTCAGAAGTGCTGAATCACACGATCAATGATTGTAAATAGTGTTTATTGAGAAGTGCTGAATCACTCGATCAATGATTGTAAACGGTGTTTATTCCGCAGGCAGAGTTTCAGCTGTTAGGTAAACACGACCATGTTGTGGTCCGAGCATGAAAATCACTCTATACGAACAAATCCCGGAAAGCTACAAACTGTGTGAGATAACAGTATTTTAGTAGACAGATATAGAGAAACACTGAAAGATGTTACATCTAGTAATTCACCTACACTTAAGTATTGCATCACAAGGTGCACATGGGCTATCATCAGTCTTTACTGACGAAGCAACAACAATGACCAGGTTAACAAAAAGAGTCTGGGAGAACAGGAAGCTTACTGCCAAAACAAAAATCCTTGTCTATCAAACCTGTGTCCTTAGTACTATTCTTTGTGGCAGTGAAGCCTGGTAAACTTACTCACGCCAAGAGAAACATTTAAACAGCTTTCATATGCGGTGTCTGCGAAGAAAACTTGGCATTAAGTGGCGAGACAAAATCACAAATACTGAAGTATTGGAAAGATCAGGTTGTGTGACGGTGTATTCCATGCTCAGTCTTCGTAGACTTAGATAGATAGGACAAGTTAGGAGGATGGATGATGGTAGAATACCAAAGGACATCTTTTTTTTTTGGTGAATTACAGATGGGTAAGAGATCTAGAGGTCGGCCACTACTACGATACAAAGCTGTGTGTAAGCGGGACATGATTGAAATAAGCAGTGATAATGAACAATGGGAGCAAGTCGCCGCTGAACGTGATACATGGAGGGCAAATATCAGAAATGGAATAAACACAAAGGAGAAAACGATTGCAGAAAAGTCACACATTGGGCACGTGAGACGTAAGATGGTGCATGATGGTGAAAATGACAATGTGTTCACATGCATCCATTATGGACGAACATTTACGGCTCGAATTGGTCTGATCAGTCACATTCGCTGCAGCCATGGGTTGTAGTTATTATGCCTTTTTGAAGCACAATATAACAAACTGTTGTCTGTCAAGATAGCAAGTCGCCAATGAATGAATGGATTACTGCATTATAAGGTTCGGTGATTAGCTCTCCTACTCACAAGGACACTTATAACAACACTAAATTATGACGACTCAAATCATATGTAACAGTCACATATATCAAACATGCGGCCTGCGAGTCGCATGCGACCATTTATGAACTCAAGTGCGGCCCACGAGAAGTCCATCAGTCTAATGCTTGGTTGCTCATCTTTTACCGTTATGGTTCCAATGCACAATTTTCCATCATATTAAAAATACTGTAAAGCGCTTCAGCAACAAAACTTAAAACATAACCTAGACTAAACACAGCTGATATGACAGAAAGAAACACACACAACAAAACGCGGGAAACAAAACTACTTATCTGACAACCAATTATCAGACCTAAATTCGACACCAACCGGTTGCCAGAGAAGCGGTTTAGTCACATTTTGGGTCCAATTATTTACGCATCATTTAAGTAACGTTTGCTGTGGTAACTTCTGTTGTCTTTGTGCATCGCCAAGATTGCTTTTCCCCAATCCCAATGTAAATCTGTCTTAATGCATGGCATGCTACAGGCATGCGTTAACAGTGCATACACTTGCAAGCGCGATTAGGCTGTGTCGATTGATGCGCAAATACACAATAAACGTGGTCTGCAAGTGATATCTGTCATGCTAGAACATACACTGGAGAAACCGAGCTGTATCATGGCACCGAGTGTATGCCTCAGATGACGGTGAAACTCTGTATTGCCTAGTGTAATAAGAGATAAACTGATATTCATAACATTTATCTGTTATAATTGACAGTTGGTATACTACTCACTGTATCATAGCTACTAACTGGACTCCATCTGTCCCATACATTTGTTGTATTAACCCACTGTATAGTGGCTATTAATTGGAATCCATCTATCCCAAACATTTTATATATTAATCCACTGTATCATGGCTACTAATTGGACTCCATCTGTCCCAGACATTTGATATATTAATTCACTGTATCATGGCTACTAATTGGACTCCATCTGTCCCAGACATTTGATATATTAATCCACTGTATCATGGCTACTAATTGGACTCCATCTGTCCCAGACATTTGATATATTAATCCACTGTATCATGGCTACTATTTGGACTCCACCTGTCCCAGACATTTGATATATTAATCCACTGTATCATGGCTACTAATTGGACTCCATCTGTCCCAGACATTTGATATATTAATCCACTGTATCATGGCTACTAATTGGACTCCATCTGTCCCAGACATTTGATATATTAATCCACTGTATCATGGCTACTAATTGGACTCAATCTGTCCCTGGCATTTGATATATTAATCCACTGTATCATGGCTACTAATTGGACTCCATCTGTCCCTGGCATTTGATATATTAATCCACTGTATCATGGCTACTAATTGGACTCCATCTGTCCCAGACATTTGATATATTAACCCACTGTATCATGGCTACTAATTGAACTCCATCTGTCCCAGATATTTGATATATTAACCCACTGTATCATGGCTACTAATTGAACTCCATCTGTCCCAGATATTTGATATATTAATCCACTGTATCATGGCTACTAATTGGACTCCATCTGTCCCAGACATTTGATATATTAATCCACTGTATCATGGCTACTAATTGGACTCCATCTGTCCCTGGCATTTGATATATTAATCCACTGTATCATGGCTACTAATTGGACTCCATCTGTCCCTGGCATTTGATATATTAACCCACTGTATCATGGCTACTAATTGGACTCCATCTGTCCCAGACATTTGATATATTAACCCACTGTATCATGGCTACTAATTGGACTCCATCTGTCCCAGATATTTGATATATTAATCCACTGTATCATGGCTACTAATTGGACTCCATCTGTCCCAGACATTTGATATATTAATCCACTGTATCATGGCTACTAATTGGACTCCATCTGTCCCAGACATTTGATATATTAACCCACTGTATCATGGCTACTAATTGGACTCCATCTGTCCCAGACATTTGATATATTAATCCACTGTATCATGGCTACTAATTGGACTCAATCTGTCCCTGGCATTTGATATATTAATCCACTGTATCATGGCTACTAATTGGACTCCATCTTTCCCTGGCATTTGATATATTAATCCACTGTATCATGGCTACTAATTGGACTCCATCTGTCCCAGACATTTGATATATTAACCCACTGTATCATGGCTACTAATTGGACTCCATCTGTCCCAGACATTTGATATATTAATCCACTGTATCATGGCTACTAATTGGACTCCATCTGTCCCAGACATTTGATATATTAATCCACTGTATCATGGCTACTAATTGGACTCAATCTGTCCCTGGCATTAAATATATTAATCCACTGTATCATGGCTACAAATTGGACTCCATCTGTCCCTGGCATTTGATATATTAATCCACTGTATCATGGCTACTAATTGGACTCCATCTGTCCCAGACATTTGATATATTAACCCACTGTATCATGGCTACTAATTGGACTCCATCTGTCCCAGATATTTGATATATTAATCCACTGTATCATGGCTACTAATTGGACTCCATCTGTCCCAGACATTTGATATATTAATCCACTGTATCATGGCTACTAATTGGACTCCATCTGTCCCAGACATTTGATATATTAACCCACTGTATCATGGCTACTAATTGGACTCCATCTGTCCCAGACATTTGATATATTAACCCACTGTATCATGGCTACTAATTGGACTCCATCTGTCCCAGACATTTGATATATTAATCCACTGTATCATGGCTACTAATTGGACTTCATCTGTCCCAGAAAGTTATATTCATCTTCTTTATTCCTTTGTTGAGAACAGTGCATCACACCTACGTATGCACTTCAGAGGTCAGCCTATCCGACTTCAGCAGGCATTTGTGTCAAGTGTGCTTGCTCCAGACACATTCCATCCCGGGTAATGTGCTATATCTACCAGTCAGACCGTTGTATTACCCCACTGTATCATAGCTACTAATTGGACTCGTATGTCTCAGACAGCTTACTACTTTGTCCCCCCTCTAGTCCAGACAATTCTTCTGTTTCTGCCCTTTATCCCCTGCTGGATCAACCGACTCATGCCAAGCCGGACTCATACCATGCCGTCCTAGCTTGTTGTATCTCCTGCAGCTTACTACATTTCTTTCACATATTACTCATATCAGTCTCTAGTTCTCTTGCATTTGAGGTATCTTCCCCTGACCCCCCCCCCCCCCCCCCCCCAACTCCTCTCTATTTCGCTTGCCCCGTGGGTTACAGTAACAGAACTTTCTAGTGATGTTATTCTCAGGTTTTCTCAGTGTATGTCTTATCCAATGCCAGCGTCTGTCCATCACCTCTTGATTTGCTGGAACCTGTCTAATTCTCCCCCTCCCCCCCCCCCCCCCAAGCTCGGCATCAGTGATGCTGCCTTGCGGTTTTAGTCCTATACTTCACAGGCGCCAAGTCATTAGTGTGTAGTTTGTGTGTATGTCAGCCCTGGGGAAAAAGGGTTACAGACGCAATTCATAATCCTGCATATTGTGATCGAAACACAGCTGCGAGAGATTTGGCAGCAGGCCGCCTTGCGTTGGTTTTCTTACAATGGTATGAATGTCGGTAGTTCAGAAAATTTCGAGTTAAAAATTTCGAGTTAAAAATCTACCCAAAGTATTTCAGAATCCTCACCGATGCAACAGAGTTCGTGCATTGAGCTGAGTTTTTCCAGACTCAGGTTTGAGTTAGGAGGAAAACGGAGCACTTATGGGTTAAACCGTGTGCCGTGATGTTGATCCAACGACTAAACTAAAATAGACTAAACTAAACAGTTCAGAAATCAATGGCAAACTACTGAACGTAAACTTGGTAAGAAATCACATCACAAACACCCAAAAACGCTGGGGTTGATTTTGATGTCCTGTAAAGGATATGCTTAGTTAGTTAGTCGACAGATCATCCTCATTGCACATCGAACCATTCAGTCCATAAATGCTCGGATCCCCTCCTCAGCAAATCCCGCAGCGTGTAGCGGCTAAAGACACCAGTTCTGTGTTGGTTCATCAATCTTCTTTGGCTTCCTGCGTAGTGTTCTTGTTTGGCCACCCCTCTTTTAATTTGCTGTCCTCGCAGTCTGGCCATGGTTGTAGATTCACAGTCATCACTTGGTTCTCGCAAAAGTCTTACTTCTCGACACTTCTCGTAGAGCATTCAGAACAGTCAGCCTGGTCCATGACGTGTCCGCCCTCCACAGTAGCTTTACCTGCGAGCTTGTCAGCCCGCTCATTTCCTTGTACTCCCGCATGCCCTGGCACGAAGATGAAACTAATCTTTGCCAGCCGAGACCGCTCCAGAGACAGCAACCATTCTCTTCGGATCCACCCCATCTCTATCCTCTTGAGCACACTCATTGAGTCGCTAAGGAAACATGCCCTAGTGAATGTCTGTGTCTCGAGCCATGTTATTGCTTTACTTACTGCCATGACTTCCATAGTCAGGCTACTTGTGGTCTCAGCAAAAGCATCAGAGTCCTCCTTCGCAGTTCTCCCTCCGGCCACAGCAGTAAAGGCCCATGAGCTTCTCACATGTCGGACGACCGACCCATCTGTGTAAATTACAGCATCACCGTCTAGCGAATTCTCGAAAATCAACGCTTGTACTTCAGCCTCCACAGCAGCCAGATTTTCTTGTCTGCATTTTCTGTCTAGTTGGATGCAAACTTATAAGGACGTACAGAAATCTGTTAATACTTGTAACCACTCCTTGCCAGGTTCTAAGTGCTCAAGTGAACACACCTGTTGAAGAATGTCTTTGGCTTGACGACCGTCCTCTTTTTAACCTGCTGCCCTTCACCTTCATAATTTCACTATGCAGTGGATGTTGTGTGTTTGCGTTAATTCTGAGGTAGGCACGTGCTCTGCAAATTTGTATTCTGTCTTCAATGGTTGGAAAATCAAGAAGGTAGCGCATCGCCCTGCATGCTGTATCTCTTGTACATCCAAGAATAATGACGCATAGCTTCATTCTGTATCCTTTCCATCCTTTTTATCTGCTTACAGCTGAGAGTCAGGATTGCCATTGCATACTCAAAAACAGACATGACCAGCCCCTCGTACAGAAGACATAGATGGCGCTGCTCACAGTTTGCTGCGGCCATCACCCGCATCGCAGCCAAACCTCGCTTGGCCTTTGTTATCACCTGGTCTATGTGCTCATTTTAAGCAAGTCTTTGATCAAAACGTATCCCCAGGTATTTCATTGCCTGCGTTCTTTCCACTGTCTCTGAATACAGATTAACAGTTGGTGTTGGAGTGTTGACAATATCATTATTCAACGAGAACCATGTCACTGTTGCCTTTGTTGGGTTGACCATTGCCCCAGCTTCAACACACCAAGTACTTATGCGATTGAGTTCGGTTTGTAGTTCCACAGCAACCTGATTCCTATCCTTCCCCTGATGATACACTAAAACATCATCGGCACATAACAGTGTCCTCCCCGGTCCTCCCCGGTCCAATGATTCTCACAGTGTAGGCGTTGAACAGTACCGGAGATAATGGTGATCCCTGTGGTAGGCCAGGATATATTGTTGTTGGTTCCGAAGTCCACATCTAATAACTACTTTCCATTGGAAGAGGGCTGCAGCGATCCAACTAAGGAGGAATGGACATATTGAGTTCAAGAAGCTGAAGCATTAAAAAATCCAATGGTAGTCTGTTGTATGCGTCCTCAAGATCAATCGCTGAAGCATTAAAAAATCCAATGGTAGTCTGTTGTATGCGTCCTCAAGATCAATCGCTGCAGCAAAGGTTTCAATGCCTGAGTGGAAACCTTCATAGACATCATGGGCAAAAACTGCTGTATTGGTCCAGGTTTCTCTTTTTGGACGGTACCCACCCAGGGTAGGTGGGAAAACACCTTGCCCCTCTAGCTGGTTTGATATTTTTCTGGCAATTAACTTCTCCAGCAGCTTGCCTATTGTATTCTGCATGGTTATAACTCGATATCCCTGAATTTTTGTGTGGTCTTTGC
Organism: Cepaea nemoralis; assembly: GCA_014155875.1. Classification (NCBI taxonomy): domain Eukaryota; kingdom Metazoa; phylum Mollusca; class Gastropoda; order Stylommatophora; family Helicidae; genus Cepaea; species Cepaea nemoralis. The sequence continues at coordinate 480,415 of JACEFZ010012155.1, forward strand.
CAGGCTTCGGCAAGGGAATCAGATAGCTGTGTAACCATTCCTCCTTGATGCTAGCACTCCCTATACTGTTGTTGTACATGTCTGCTAGTTTCTCTAGCTCGTTGTCGGTACACCTATTGATGTCGTCATATCTTATGCTCTCTGGCCCTGGAGCGCTGTTTTTTTATCGTCGAAGCAAAGCCTTGATTTCTTTCACTGTCACTGTGTCTTCATCCGAAGTGTTCTGGGCCTTGCATCTGTCTGAGGTGACCTCCTTGGCAAGATTTCGGCCTCCCAGGTCTGTCTGGTTGCTCTGCTCTAGATAGCGTTCAAAGAGGGCTTTTCCCTTGTCCTCGTCAGTCCTCTGCCAGATGAGGTCAGCACCTTGGAAGTCAGAAATGCTCTTATTCTTGACTACCCCACTCATGCTTTTATGTTGTCGCCAGAATAATTTCAGTGACTTGTCTGTGCTTACTCTTTGACATACCTCTGCCCATTTTTCACTTTTAACCACCTTAACCAGTTTTTTTAAATAGCTTACTTTTGTGTGCATCTCTCTTTCTAAGTGCATGCAGAGACTAGGATTGCCAGCTCTGTTCTTCTTGGCATTTTGCCATCTCCTTACAAAACTACGCTTATCTACCCAGGCCTTCTCCACCTCGAAATTCCACCAAGGTGGCTGCTCCCAGCTTTTTTTCCTGCCCTGAAGCCTTCTGTGCTTGTCGGTTGACACATGCGACTTCTTCAGGCATTTGTTGATCAGGTTAACCTTTCCGCGTGACTGGTTTCAAATGCCTGCAACTTGCTGTCAGAAGTCTTCCGAACTCACCCTGGCTACTAGCCGCATTACAATTACTATATAAATAATTAGTAATGTTAGTCATGTGATAATGATTTTTGCAAATTTCCCAAGCTTTTATAATGCATATTTTGTTGATGTTGTTTAAGATTAACCTATAAGTAATGTATGAATGAAAAAAAGCATGAAAAGAGAGTGATCAGAAGGGCAGAATGTTAGATGGGCCAGCGTACCCAATTCTTAGTATAATGGGGGGGGGGAAGTTTTTTTGCAATCGAGACAGAAAAGGATGGACGTGGAAAGCTGAAATAGCTGGATAACAAATAATCATGTAAGCCATATCATCTTCATCTAAGTATTAGATGAGAGGTCTGGAGAGAGTTGCTGGCTAATGTCTACTCCAGACATGGCATCTGAAGGATGAGTCTGACAATACTTGTGCTTGCTTGCTTGTGTTCGCTGGCTGTGAACTCCAGTGTGAAGTCCTGTATGTCGGATGAATACATCCTGTTGTCCAACATCAATGTGATGTCATACCGGACCTGAGGTTTGCGTGAGTATCCGTTGTCCCATGTCTGGCTTATTGGTGTGCCGACTGGTGGTTCCTCGCCATGCAGGCAGATACTCTCCGGCTTCGGAAGAATCATCGATCCTACTGATACTAGACAGGACCCCGAAGGGACCTGTTGCCCAGGACGCACGGCGTGGACGTGTCAGCAGGTCTTGGCCAGTATAGATCCCGGCCCTGGTGCCTTGGAAACACCTCTGCATCCCACAATACTTGTGACAACTCTAGGAGATAACTGACATTTATGCTTCAACTGTACAAAAAACTCGGAGAGACAGACTGGCAGGCAGGCGGGCAGACGGTCAGATTCTGCACAAAAACATAGACAAATCCTAACATGCAAAAATCTTTACTTGTGGCTATAAATAACAACTGCAACTACTAGGATTGAACCCAAAACTTTGTTGGTAAGCAAATGTGCTTCAATGGTACCAAGCATATTACAGCAACCACCATTAAATTTGTATGACTCATGGAACACTGGATTTATAACAATTGCTCTCCATGTAATGGTAAAGACAATAAGTGTAATGAACTACTTTGTGCTGATAATCAAACATTCATTGCGAATTCAGAAGATGAATTACTATAGCACAATGACAACTTTAACAGAGCAGCTTACACTGCTTGTCATTTGTAGGATGTTGCAATTACCACCCCCCCCCCCAGCCCCTATTGGCTAGTTGTGATTTATTAGGCAGGTTTACCTTCAGTAGTTTGCCAGTGTAATCTGAATGAGAAGTCAATGTTTAAGTCCAACTAACCAATGTGTGGAATCAAAAGGAATAAAAAATGAACATCAACACTGAGAAAACAGAGGTTATGACCATTGCAATTAAATAAAGAGAAAGTAAGATCGCATACAAAACCAGCAACTAAAGCAAATGAAACATTTCAATACTTGGCAAGCATAAACAATTTCATCAGATGGATGATTGCCTGCAAAAATCGATTTAAGATTCAAAAGACCATTTCAAATTATTGTCACCAATTTTGGAGAAAAAACATATAACAATTAACATAAAAAGAGCACCGTTTGTGAAAATTAAGCAGTCAATGTCAGACTTGGAAACACAACAAATGAAAAAAAGATCAATTGCGATAACAGAAATGAAATTTCTACAGCAGCAAATTCTAAATGTAAAGAAAAAAGACAAAACCAGAGACAATGAGAACAGGAAGCAAGCAGGGGCAGCACCAGTGAGTTAAGTAAAGAAAACAACAACAAATCACATTATTTAGCCATATAATCAGATTATTAATGACGGAAAAAAGAGGTGGGGGGGGGTGTCTCCATGGTGAAGTCTTTTGCCTTGTGTTATGATGGTCATGGGTTCAGTTCCTGACCCATTCAGATCACGGGTGCACATTTTTTCTAATGCCCCTTGGGGTCATCGCTGGAGCTATGGAGTTAATGCTCTCTGTGATGCTTTTGGCTGGGCACTGCTGAAAGAAGACTAAGCCTTAAGGAATAAAACCCAGTGTAATAAGTCAATCCTCTAGCCTGCAACGGAGCACCACAAAGAACTTTCACACTCGGACACAACGGAGCATGAAGTTGATGGATTGACGGACTGTTTAAAGCCATAAAAACCACCATGTGTGAAGCTCAGATCAGAGCTCTCATGAGATATCTCTTCTTAACATGGTGAAGAAAACAACACAGGAATGAAAGAGGAGCAGGAGAGGAAGAGATACTATTTATTGCAGACTGTCTTCTTGCTGTGGTCTTGGCTGAGTGGGACACCAGAGCTATGTTTGTATGTAGTCGGAACAAAAATATCTCCTCAGCTGATGAATAAACCCACACCAGGTGGTGGTAAGTCAGTGTCTACCCACTATGCCACCAGAGCATGTCATAAAGCAATGCTGACACATCATTTCTTGTTTGTATTGTCCAAAGAGGTGTACATGTTGGGAAACCATCCCAGCAATGACAGGTTTAGCAGGTCTAAAGGTCTGAGGGTCATTTTCACTGCCCAGGTTTTATCCCATATGGCTGTCTCTTTCAGCAGTCTGTCAAATGCAGTGTACAGATAATGAGTCTGTAGCTCCAGTGATGACCACAAGGGGGTCTAAGAAAACATTGCACACATGACCTGAATGATGGAGTTCAATAACGAACCCATGATCTTAGGATGGTGAGGCAGGCAGCTGGACCACTTCACCAGTGAGGCCCCTGGTAACAATAAACTAATAAATAAGTAGATTTGCAGCCGACTGTTCTTCTAACAAGATAATGGTGTGCCTTTCAACAAGAGGACAGGTTTGAATCCATTGTGACTACATAAAAGGTGAAGCTAATCCTATGATGGATACTGGTATAGGGATGTGAAGTGTTACGGTGTGATGTATACCATGTTACTATTTTACAGTGTGATGTATACCATGTTACAGGATATGGTGGGAGGGAGGGGAGAGAGAGAGAGAGAGAGAGAGAGGAGAGAGAGAGAGAGAGAGAGAGAGAGAGAGAGAGAGAGAGAGAGATAGAGAGAGAGAGAGAGAGAGATAGAGAGAGAGAGAGAGAGAGAGAGAGAGAGAGAGGAGAGAGAGAGAGAGAGAGAGAGAGAGAGAGAGAGAGAGAGAGAGAGAGAGAGAGGCTAGCTCAATAGTAACACATGAATTTCCAGTGTAGAGGTGAGAAATTATGACAAATACAGTCGAGTCCACTTAAGTCGAACTCGGATAAGCAGAATTTCGCTTAAGTCGGCGTTCCTGGCTTGGTCCCGGCCATTATCCTTCTTTATCATTGTATAAAAAGTCCTGATAAGTCAAATTCGGTTAACTCGAATTTTTGGATTAGTCGAACATAAAAACGAATACCGACTATATAAGTGTTCATGTTTAAGTCGAACTGTTCATTTCACACCAAAATAAAAAAAAAAATTGTTTCGTGAAAGAATTATTTTTAGTCAGCCCGAAGAACAACAATCTATACGGCACATACGATATCTCGCTACATGTCAACAATGGCCACTAGTGGACGAAAGCTTAAAACTTTGACTTTAAAAAGAAAGATTTTGCTGTTGGAAGAGGTTGAACATAGTGGGAAGAAGAAAGTGGATAAAGCTAGAGAATTTGGTATTCCAACAATGACACTTTCCGGCATTTTAAAGCATAAAGACCGCTAGAGAAAATTGTTTTTTAAATGTCAAATCGATGGTGACAGACAGCGAGCTAGAACTGCTGCGTGTGATTTTGCTGATGCTGCCCTTTTAAAATGGTTCACTGTGATTAGATTGGCAATTGTACCAGTAAATGGGCCTTTACTTATTGCGAAAGCAGAAGATTTTGCACGTCTTGGAGGTCAGGCAGACTGCAATTGTAGTGCTGGCTGGTTGGATCATTTCAAAAAATGACATTGCATCACGTACAAGAATGTGTGTGGAGAGAAACAGTCAGTCGACGAGGCAACGACTCACTCATGGATAGAAGACGTGCTCAGACATGCCTTAGCTAAACATAATTATGTGGATGAGGATGACTGCGGGCTGCAAGCACAACCTGTATCGCAGTCAGATATTTTTCATGGATTGATTTTTACATGATGCAGACTGGATGTTCAGATGATGCAGTCTCACCATTTTGCGCCTTTAAACAGGCCATGGGAAGACATTTTTCACAAGTCAAGAAGCAAAGCAAAATCACAGACTTTTTCTTTAATTAATTTGGAAATTTTCAAAATTAAACATTTCAACATTTCTGATATTGTATTGCTATTTATTTGTTCACTAACTGAGTTTCCTAAGTGGTACAATCATTTTACTCAATGCTACTGCATGGTATTAGTGTAAATTAGTGTAAATATGTGTGCAGTCTGGATAAGTATAATTTCTGATAAGTAGAACAAATTCCTTCGGCCCCTGTGACTTCTACTTATCCAGACTCCACTGTATCAATGCAGACTTTCCAGTCTAAAAGTCAATCATCCATATCACTGCATACTTAAAGTCAATGATGCATGTAATTAATTCTTTCATTGAAGGGCAGGGTCTTACTATACTCTTTTTTAATTGCTCTGCAAAGTTGTTTTCTAAATCACCCAAACCTATGAATACATGAATCAATGACTCATGCTTGCTCCAGTAAATAAATTACTCAGTCGCCGGTAAATGCAAACACAATGTGCACCTAGCATGAACAACTTCATGAGATTAGAAATTACTACTTTAAGCACCAGATATTTTAAAAAAAACAGCTTGCACACACTAGAAAATAAACAACCCTGCTCTGGCAAATTTACAAATCACTTACAAAATGAACAATTCACGCACGAATGCCTGATGCACTGGTAAATGAATGACTTACTTATCTCAGCCACAAGTAACTCAAGCACAAGAAATTAAAGATCCATACATCGGAAAATTAAGAACTCAGTTACTAAATGAATGATTCCTGAGCCTGCATATAAAGCCAACTAGAGATTGATTGATTGATTGATTGATTTAGGAACCGACATCACAGCATTCGGGACATTCCCATATGTGCTCCGTCCCCATCCTCAGCAGCCAGCGAAGAGTTCCAACACTAATAGTTCCAGTAGCAATCTGATTATATGTCCGTCTCGCCTTTCCTCTGAACGTTGGGCGTCGGCCAGATCCCCTCGTCACACCTCGCTGTCTCATTCTTACCAGACTATGGTGATCCATTTGCTCCTCCGAGGTGTACACGTGCTCCCACAACTAGAGAATTCTTGTCCACACATTAAGGTGTTCTGGGTATATAGTGCTGGTCCCATATTTGTATAGACCAATCAGCACCAGTGGTGATGTGGTCAGTACAGGCAGCTCTTACATCCCACGGCATTTCTGGTACCCATTTTAGACTGGGTCAACCTGGGCCCGTGTCAGTTTGTAAACATCCCTACATTGATGGGGATTTTAATGCATGACTACAGGTCCGGAAGATAAGCAAATAAATTAATGTCCCAGTCGTACACAAATAACCCTTACACTAGTAAATTAATGACTTATACCAGAAACATGAAAGACCAGAATATAAAAGGATCCTGGATTAGAGTAAATGAATGCTACATGGACCAATGATCGATACATGTAATATGCTTTAACACATGAGGTGCAAACTGACTAGTACATCTTAAATCATAAATAAACACATATTTTAAAACTAATAATAGAGAGCAACAGATCCATCTCAAGAAACTACTCCGCTGTGGTAAGTAACATGTAAAGGATCCTCTTACACTGCCTTGTGGTGCACTGTGCCAGCCACATATTTGTATCAACCAATCGATGGATGAAGTGCTCAATATCATGTTGGCCGACTTTACTTCCCAGGACATTTTATTTGAAGGCCCAGGTCAATTTTTAAACTCCACCTCGCTGGGGATTCGAACACATGACATCAGGCTGGCAATCAAGCCAGCTAATAGTTCCCACTTTCCCATGCTACGTCAGATTATTCAGCCTGAAAGCTGGTATAAAGATTTTGGAAGTTGTCAGCACACAGCTCATAAACTACTACTGCTGCTGCTACTAATACTAAACCTTCTTCTTCACCTCCTTCTCATCACACAGCAGCAGGTGCTCTCACTGATGATCATTTCCTGGACCAGCTTCCAACAACAACGACACATGCAGAGATGCTACTGATAACAAGTGTAACTTACCCATATCTATTATCATCATAAGGGACTCCAGCGTACATTGTACTGTATTCCAGCTGCAAGCAGGATGTTGGTCACGTCCTTGTTTCAGCAGACTTGATGGCTACTATGAGGTAGCTACTATGAGATAGCTACTATGAGATAGCTACTATGAGATAGCTACTATGAGATAGCTACTATGAGATGGCAATGATGAACTCTTCAGTCAACTAAAATAGTTCTTCAAGTGCTGAAATAAACACAACAGTTAGCTATACCTAGTGTGTTCCTCAAGCAAGCCACTCCAAGAACAAAATGAAGTAAATGACAAAGGCATTTATATACATTCACAAATCTCAGTTCTGGTGTGCTGGATCAATTCTATTAATGTCATTCCTCCCTGACATCACCTTAGGCCATCCAGTAATATTTATCTCTGTCTGTCTCTGCCTCGGCAGACCTTTTAGCATAAATATTATTCAAGTATATGCACCAACAGGAGAATCCAGTGAAGATAGTGTAGAAAAATTTTATAATGACATAGAGTCTGCCTTAAAGAAATGTAAAAATTCAGAAATAAACATCATAATAGGGGACTTCAATGCAAAAGTAGGAAATCAAGGAGATAGATACACAGTAGGAAACTATGGTTTAGGAGAGAGAAATGAAAGAGGATACAGACTCGTGGAGTGGGCAACAGAACAGGAAATGATTGTTGGAAACACCTGGTTTAAGCAACACCCTAGAAGATTATGGACATGGAGGAGTCCTGATAGCAGGATTATAAACCAGATTGACTACATTCTCATTAGCAGAAGATTTAGAAACGCGCTAACAGTAGCAAAAACAGTTCCCAGAGCTGATTGTTATAGTGACCACAGATTACTCACAGGAACATTGAGGATAAAGTTGAAGAAAGTCAAGTATATAACAGGAAACACTAAATATGATTTGTGTACATTGAGTAATGACAAGGAAATACAAAACAAATTCAACATAGAAGTACAGAACAGATTTGAAATATTGTCTGATCTAGAGATATTATTCCAGGATGTGGATGATCAATGGGAAATGTTGAAGAATTCAATCAATGTGGCTGCAGAAACAACTATTCCAAAATTAAAGAAGGTGGGTCGTAAGAAATGGATGACTGAAGAAATTTTACACCTCATGGAAACAAGAAGACTCAACAAAAATAAATCTGTCAAATATGAAGAAATCCACAGACAAGTCAGAATATTATGTAAGGAGGCAAAAGAATCATGGCTTGAGGAAAAGTGCTTAGAAATTGAAAACCAACACAACAGTCAAAATACCAAATTAGTGCACAAAAGAATTCAGGAACTTACTAATAAAAGAACAAGTACATCAACAGGGTGTCTAAAAACTAAAGATGGCAAAATCATAATAGAAAAAGACCAGATTCTACATGTATGGACAGATTATGTGAAACACCTTTATGATGATAACAGAGACGAACAGTATGATATTAGATTTAATAATGAAGGACCGCCAATTTTGGAGATGGAGGTTCGAAATGTTCTTAAGCATATGAAAGCTGGCAAGGCCCCCGGTGCAGATAACATCACAACAGAAATGATTAAAGCTTTAGAAGAATTTGGACTAGAGCAAGTCACCAGACTGATGAACACATTATATGATACTGGAGATATACCTCCTGAATTATGTAACTCTGTATTTATTGCAATCCCAAAGAAATCAGGAACCTTGGAATGTGATCAACATAGAACAATTAGTATAATGAGTCACATCACAAAGATTTTGCTAAGAATTATCATGCAAAGAGTGAGGAAGAAGATACAACCTGAAATAGGGGAAGAACAATGTGGGTTTGTAGAAGGAAAGGGTACAGTAAATGCTGTGTATATGCTGCGAACAGTTATTGAACGTGCTATAGAAGTAAACAAGGATATACATCTTTGCTTTATTGACTATACAAAGGCTTTTGATAGAGTTAGACATGTCAACATGGTGGATATGCTTGCAGATCTACAAATTGATGGGAAAGACATTAGACTTATAAAAAACATATATTGGAAACAACAAGCTGCAATAAGGATTAATAATGAAGTGGGACAGTATCAGCCAATTAAAAGAGGTGTTAGGCACGGATGTGTGATGTCTCCAGATCTTTTTTCCCTATACAGTGAAAATATTTTCAGAAATGTAGAGGATATAAATGGAATCAGCATTGGAGGACGAAACATCAATAACATTAGATATGCAGATGATACAGTATTAATTGCAGACAATGCGCAGGACCTGCAACAATTAGTAGATGCGGTTGTTGTACACAGTGAGCAACTGGGGTTAGAATTAAATTGTAAAAAGACTCAGGTTATGGTCGTCACTAGGAAGGAAGAAGTGCCACAATGTAATATACAAGTAAATGGAAATATTCTTCAACAAGTGAATCGGTACAATTATCTTGGAACAGTCATAACATCTGATGGGAGATGCCTTGAAGAGATTAGAACAAGAATCGCCATGGCGAAAGTAGCCTTTAGCAAGATGAAAAACATTCTGACCAATAAAAAGATGTCAATTGAAACGAGAAAAAGAGTGTTGAGGGGATACATAGAGCCTGTTCTTTTGTATGGATGTGAAACTTGGACAATGAGCAGTCAGGCTGAAAAACATCTGATGGCTTCAGAAATGTGGTTTCTGAGGAAAATGCAAAGAATACCATGGACAGACAGAAAAACCAAAGACTAAGTACTACAGGAGACAAATGAACATCGTAAACTGATTAGAGAAATTAGACGTAGACAGTCACAATTTTTTGAACATGTTATGAGAAGAAATGGATTGGAGAACTTGGTGACAACTGGCAATATTGAAGGAAAAAGACCAAGAGGCAGACTGAGAGGAAAATACCTGGATGGCTTGGCCACATGGCATGGACGAGACAGGAACACTGAGCTGATCCACGACACTGGTGATCGAGTGAAATGGAGAGTCATGACCGCCCACGCTTTCCGGCATGGCACATGATTGATTGATTGTCTCTGCCTCTTCTACAGCGAATCTTTCTAGTTGTCACAGAACATTTTTTGTCATTTTTTTATAGTTGTATGTAATGTTCTACTTTCATTAACCTTTTTTCATTGTTATTACTACTGTCTGATGATGGAGTTGCCCTCCATATACAAAGTACAGGGAATTATAATCACAAGTATGAGAGGAAGTTCAAGCTGCAGCATTAAGTATCATCTCAGGCAGGGCTTCACCTGCTGAGAGGTGGCTAGTCAGCTTTCCTAACACAACCTTATGTCTTCCTTTAATACACAGCATCATGGATATCGGGTCTCTTGCATGTCCTGTGACAAAATGGCAGAGATTTTTGGAAAAGGTGCAAACACAAAGAGGCAGGAAGCAAAACCCACAAATTTGAAATACATGCTCCAGTAGTCATCTCATCATCCAGTGCTGTGCCAGCTGGCATGGGCGATCATGCCTCTCCACAAATTGCCATCCCCAACAGTATGAATCAATTCTTGTGTTGACTCATTTCCATACCATAACATAATACTGTCAAGAATCTGCTCAGGCTGTCTTCCTGTATGTCTCTTTCCCCAAATCTTTTCTGTTGTCACAACATATTCTAGTTTCTGTCTTCTCATAATGTGGCCAAACAATGAAGTCTGCTTCTTTCTTATATTTGTGATAAGTTGTCTTAAGTTGTCGAGGAGCGGCTGGCCGAGAGGCTAGAACGTCGGACTCTCATTCGGGAGACCCGGGTTCGATCCCTTGGTAAGGTGTCGGATTTTTTTCTGTCGGGGGCAAAAAGAAAATCCTAACCTGCACAGTTCGCGGCGACTGCACTAGCCAGGCGGCCTTTATTCCTCAGGCTCAAAGACCCCTCTGCCATACACCGCAAGGTACTATATTGGCAGTAAATGACAGTTTTGACAGTTTTGTCTTTGCGACTCAGCTTCCCGCACAATGTCTAGATTGCTCATTGGCTGTCCAATTAATTTTCAACATTCTTTTTATATCAACTCTAAAATCATAAGTCGCAGTCCTGGCCATACAGAGAACATAATTTGTCAATTCTGAGTCAAAAGTCACATTGCTGTTTCAGTTAATAACACTGAACATCTCATAATTAACACCAATGACTAACAAATATTGACTGCACTAACTTTAAGACATAGTTAAAGTGATTTGCAATTGAAAATAAGATAGATACCATTTCATCTATCGTCATAAAGTTACAGCATGTCTGCCAACTATCACCAAACTAAACTAAAACACACCACATGTAGCAATACAGTGTACAACATACAGCCACAAGGGAATATACTCAACTCTTTTCGCAGACGTTGGTATCATAACACGTCAGATGGCTTATCGCTTTGCCTGGCTGGATGGGTATCACTTCACGCCATACTCTGCTGAAGTTAAAATAAATCACAGGAATCAGACTGTCTAATCTACAAATAATTAGCACTAACCGGACACCCCACATTGTGCCAGTGGCTTCAAAATGTCATGGCAGGGCAGACGAAGCCCTAAGCCTTGGTTGGCAACTGGTCTAGGATGGAAGCTCCGACAGGTGACAGTTTGAGCATTACTTTGCTGATCCGGCAGCTTCTGCAGCTTGTCTTGAACCAGATGTATTGGTGTCACCTTTCCTCTGGAGTGAACTAGGCAGGCCGAGTGAGGGATCATGCTTGCTTCATGGGCAACACATGGTCTCTACATTTAAGCCCAGGCTTTGCGTATAGAGAGGTATAACTTCATCCATGGTCTTTTTTTCTTTTTTTTTGCACTCATTCGCTTTGAACTCAAGCGTAGACCATACACACAACTTCTAGAAGTAGATGGACTGAATTTTGCATGTGGATTAGCTTTACCTATTAACAGTGTCCCTCACCATCAGGCAAACCCACTCCAACTTCATAAGTACTTGTAATTAATGTCCCCAAGTCAAGGACGATAGGTCAACATTTTAGTCCAACTGTTCGGTGTAGGGTCTGTCATAGAATGCCACATTATCATCCCAGAACACTTTCTCAATCTACATCAGATGGACCACTTAGAGAAAGTACAGAAGAATGAACTGCACTCTCTACAAGCATTGTACAAGACCATCTAGCCTTGACGTAAGATTACTCACAAAAGCCTGCAAGTAAACAAACCACCACTCTTCATATACTGGGGGGAGGATCTGAGCACCTATGGACATGTCCGGAGTGCAACGAAGATACCCCAACTGATAACTAACTAACTAACTAACTAACTCTTCAATTTAATGCAGGGCTCATCTGTCAGAATACAGGTGAAAGGTTCTGCTTGATAAGACATCCTGGGTTAATAACAGAGTCAGACTAATGGGGCTGTCAAGCTACCCAGCCAGGCCAGCTTCAAGGTGTTACGTGTCAAACTGATAAGGTAATTATACAGACGTGAACCGGACCGCTACTGGAAAGTGAAACCGTCCAGGTGTGATGCTATGGTAAACGCTGAATAAGGAACACCTGAGGGTATTGGGTGTCTGATGGAGGCAATTAAAACTGGGAAATGTGTACCTTGAATCAGACAGGAAGGCGCCATAGAGATTAGAGCATGGATCATACTTAGTATAAATAGGCTTGCTAGACCTGTTCACTTTAGATACGACAATCAATCGAAACAGCACTCAACAGGAGCCCAGGTCTTCCCATGCAGTGACTGAGAGAGACCTGGTGGCGACAGGACGGAACTCTACAGTTCCGAACACCGTCCTGCTGTTCTTGCTTATCTCAATTGGGAGCCCGGACACAGATCCAGAGAGGATACAAGTAACTCCAGAGTTATGTATTTTATTTTCATCATTTCACTTACATGATTGTTGTATTACATACACATTGAGTTTCATCATCATCATCATTGTGAAAACCATCATGTGTGAAATCATTAATGATCAAAAATAAAACTGATTATAATTTGGTTTAACTCATAGTTCAGTTATTATACTTTTGTTTTCCAAGGGATGCAATTGCCTTGCTTACATTGGTGGGGGATTATTTAGACTGCAGGGAGGGGAAACGTCAGGGGGAAATCTGCACTGGGCTAATAGTCAATTTGCAGACTTAAATGTAGTCCATCTAACCGTCTCCTTCCCACTCCTTAGCGAATATTAAGAACAGTTAATTTCATTTTTGTTAACAAGCCACTTGTAAGCTGTACTCTTGATATTCATGGGCTTAATCTGTAGTTCAGCCATATAGATTTTGTCCCTAGTCAATTTCTGACTATTTGGGGTTGCCTGCCAGTGAATAATACATTTAACTAGGCGGTGGCGTACCCCTACTTCTGACAATTGGGGACCAATCCGCGATCCTGAACTAGGACTCTAGTAATCTTAGTAATTCTACTAGACCCTAGACAAATGATTTTAAAAGTTAACTCTTGTAATCGTCATTCATCATAATAGACTAATTATCAAATGTAGCTATTTTTAGTTGAGGAAGTTGCAGAGAATATAATTAACTTTTCAAAAGTTTATAACAGATAATAACTTATGAGTAAAACTACCATCATCTATAATTTTAGCGATAATTGTTTTTAACTGTTATCATTTAGTAGTTATCATTCATCATTTAATGATAACTGAGCACTTTAATCATATTTACATTGATGTGATTGATGATTTAAATGCTTGACTGTTTGCCATTTTATGCTAACCTATGCCATTTTCATTATGACATGTATGCAATGCATTTTAATGTTTATTTAGTTAAATATTATTATTGATTACTGTCTATTACATCTATCTCACACTTCACTGCTATCGCCTGATACTAGGTCAATATTACCTTTCAGTTGTCTTTCACTGCTGAGACTAAACTCTGCACATTGGTTTTGGTTATTGGTTCTACTGTCAGAGGTTCACCCTTGTCTTTCTAGCTTAGCTCTGATTTTTTTTTTATATATATACATAGGAGCTTACCTACCCTCCCTGGTCTTACCGCCATGGGCTGTAGTTTTTGTGTTCTTTTTTTTAAGCACAATGTAAACAAAACCATTGTCTGTCAAGATGGCAAGGTGCCAGTAGTAGTAGTTAATAGTAATTAACACGATGAGAAAGAAAACAAAAATAAACTGAGACATTTTACAATTATCGAAATACTGTCAATAGATACTACTGTAGTTCTGATATATTTTATAGGACAACATTCAAGTACATAGTGCAGATTAAAGGGACTAACAACTAAGATATAATGAAGAGTCTAGTCAGTTATATATGGTGAAGAATAGAATGTGTCTAGAGTGCATTGTGTTATTTGACTGAAACAAACCACACAACTAAATTGCTTCTGCTGTCATATCTAACACACTTTTGTCACATCTTAGCAAGATGCAAACATGAGAAATACACATGCTGTGTGCACAAGAAATTGGCAGGAAACTGGTGCAGGTGTGCATGAAGATAAGTTAACTTTCTTCAGTCAATGATAAAAATACAAGAGGAGAAGGAACACAGAGGTAACATGCAGAATAATAAATGCAAAGAATATCTTCTCCTGCCCTGTGTCAGCCATGGGGCATACATCCTCAATCAACTCAAGCCAAGACATCCTATTTTTTGTCATCTCATGCATCTTCATCCTTGTCCTCCAAGACAACTTATTTTGTGTCATCTCATGCATCTTCATCCTTGTCCTCCAAGACAACTTATTTTTTGTCATCTCATGCATCTTCATCCTTGTCCTCCAAGACAACTTATTTTTTGTCATCTCATGCATCTTCATCCTTGTCCTCCAAGACAACTTATTTTTTGTCATCTCATGCATCTTCATCCTTGTCCTCCAAGACAACTTATTTTTTGTCATCTCATGCATCTTCATCCTTGTACTCCAAGACAACTTATTTTTTGTCATCTCATGCATCTTCATCCTTGTCCTCCTCATATTATCCACCTCTGTCGCTAATTTCCTTCTTTGCGTCTTTTTATATTTCAATCTATTTGCTCTTCTTGTGAGTTCCAGACAAAGGGCTTTCTAGGTACACTATTCTCGGGGTTTCTCAACATGTGTCCTATCCAGTGTCAGCATGTTTTCCTCTTCATTCACTGTTATTAGTTTAGTTCTCTCCATGAGCTCCACATTGTTGATTCTGTCATACTATTTAGAGTACTTCTGTTCTGCCAGGCACCAATTAATGAATGTTTGAGATTATTAGCTATTGTTTTAGTTATTCTCCATATTTTTTATCCCTACAGTAGTATTGACATAAGAGTTAAATATTCTAGTTTATTTTTTTGTTTACTTGCAGCAAAGATAGTAGTCCATCATATAAGGAACATTCTATGTTATAGTTCAATGACCAGGGAAGTCCAAGAATCAATCTCAGAAACGTTGTGTACTGCTCACACAACTGAATTCATGTAAATCTTGGACACTGAATAAAACTACAAGGACACTAGTGGCCATTGAGATGTAGTTCCTTTGTGGAGTGCTGAGAACCCCAACAACTGTGAAGCATACCATTATCCTACTGTTTTATGAGCCATAAGAACTCAAACTACTGTGAAGAACACCAATATCCAATGAATACAGAGTTGAGATCAACAAATGTGAAGAACACCCAATATCTTACTGCAAAAGGAGCCATATTTATAAAGGTAAAATAATTAATCAGACAAGGACAAGACAATCATTTGTTTATTTTCCGTTATGATAATTGAGGGTTTGGAGAATCTTGTGATAGAGACACAGGACAACCAAGAGAGAAATGTCTATCTATGTGCGTGATTAGGCTCACACGACAGGGATGAACTTATCAAGAACACAGGACATTGATGACTACAGAAGGCCATGACTGCCAGCACTGACTGTCAAACACAACTAAAAGATAACAGTAAAGGTAATCCCAAGACAGATATTACTGTTGCAGTGTGCAGTATTAGGTCTTCGCATATTCCAGGTCACAGCACAGAGAAATGAAGTGGCCAGTTCTCATCTACACTGCCTTCCCTTCCCAAACAATTCCAAAAACATTCTGAAATGTATCCAGTACAAACTCTAAAAGGTTAACTCACCCCAGAGTCATAATATTCAGAAAAAATAATCCTACCATTGCTGGGGATTAAACCCAGACTTCTGTCTTGGTAAAGAAGCCATGGTAGCAAAGTGATAGATGCTCACCTGCTGATCAGATGGTCACGGATTCAAATCAGCATTAGGGCGGATACAAATGTTTAAATTAGCCTGAGCTCCCAGGTCAATCCAGTCTATGATGGGTACTAGGAAATATCTTGGAAATGATAATGACCACATCACCCACCGAGTGCCAGTTGAACTATAACAATATATGGGGCTGCCACCATATGCTCAATGACCACATCACCCACAGCATGCCAGTTGAACTATAACAATATGTGTCTGCCACCATATGCTCAATGACCACATCACCCACAGCATGCCAGTTGAACTATAACAATATGTGTCTGCCACCATATGCTCAATGACCACATCACCCACCGAGTGCCAGTTGAACTATAACAATATATGGGGCTGCCACCATATACTCAATGACCACATCACCCACCGAGTGCCAGCTGAACTATAACAATATGTGTCTGCCACCATATGCTCAATGACCACATCACCCACAGCGTGCCAGTTGAACTATAACAATATGTGTCTGCCACCATATGCTCAATGACCACATCACCCACAGCAGTGCCAGTTGAACTATAACAATATGGGGCTGCCACCATATGCTCAATGACCACATCACCCACAGCATGCCAGCTGAACTATAACAATATGTGTCTGCCACCATATGCTCAATGCACCTGAAGGCCATGTACAAGGTTTATTATTGTTTTCTGGACTTATTGTCCCACTAAGCAAACTTACAAACCACACTGAATGCCATCTCCCACCACAGATGCCTAAATGTTAATTAGGTCATGATTTCTGTTTACATTTTAAAATTTTATTTTAATTGTGTAACAGAACCAAATGTAGCATCTTATTATAAATGTACTCAATAATCAAATGTTTATAAAAATGTAAGGTATTTATACTATTTCTTTTTGCTTTCTTTTATGCTTATTCAATTTATAAATTCCAACAAGCTTTAACTCTTAGAAATGATCTAACCTTATTTAGTTACAGTGTTGTGGCTTTGGGGATAGTGAGATGCACAGTTTCATAATTCCTGATCATACTGAGTCAAGTTGCATGCAATTCGGAAAGCAGACTGCTTTGCATTAATTTTGATGATATGAGGCGTCAGCCATTCAGACAGCAATGGCAAAACTATTTGAACTAACATTGCCTAGTAAATCACAAACAGCTAATACATGCTGGGGTGGATTGCAATGTCCTCTACAACCAACATTTAATGCAGAGATGACAACTGATGATGATGAAATGTGATACATCAAAGATATTACAAGAATTCTGCCAAGACAAATGCTAAACTCAGTGGATTAATACTATTTGAAATTAAATTCTAGAATCAGTAGATATGGAAAACATTTCTATTATACAGGTTCTACTATATGTTATGAGTATGAGGGGACTTCAAATGAAATCCTTAACAGTGTGATAGAAATTACAATAACCATGCCTTGTAACCTGTCAATATTGTTGTTAAGGATGTCAAGAGTGTTAAGCACATGACATCACTGTGCAGACGATCACATTGATGTCATACAGTTTAAAGATGGCAGCCCCACTTGTGACATGCACCAAAGAGGAGCAGCATTCTGTTATCCATTCTTTGATCAGTGAAGTGGTGAAACCTATAGAAATTCATCAGCGAAGGAAGGTCCTGTATGATGATCCTGTCAGCCCAGCAAGTGTATAAGCGGAGTAGGAAGTTTCAAAACATTGTAACTTCTGTCAGGCACACTGAGTAGTGACCACAGAGTGGTTACACATGCAACCCAGAGAATTTTTTTCTATTGGAATCCAAGCACTTTATCAGTGCTGGAGGATTTCCATTGAACACAGTGATTACTACATTGAAAAGTAATACATTTGTTCTATACTTTTTCAGAATATATTCACCAAAAAATATTTAAAAATGTAAGGTGTTCACTTAAGCACAAGTGATGTTTGGTAAACTTTACTTAAGTCTTGACTCTTAACTTCTGTGTGTTATCTAAACACCATGGTAATTATTTTAAATACACGGTAGAAACAATCACTAAACAGGGTCTTATCACTCATTGTCTACAAGTTCAAGATATTTCTTCCTGCTTTAATTTTCTTATGAATGAAATTAATCCATAAATTATAAAATAGTAATAGTTACTTCACTTTTACATCTACTAATCTTATCTAGTTCATGTTTGTTAATTTATAATAATCATACAAATCTAGAACAATTAATTAGATACGGAATATACTTAGAATACAGATCCAAATGTTCAGAATGTCCATTCTTATCTTGCAAGAAAAGTATATCACTATCTACTATCTGACTATGTGAGTATGTCTGCTAGGCTTCAGTAGCGTCCATGACTACAACAAGTTCCCAAACCTTCAGTCAGCCGGATCCGTCACCACATTTATCTATATAAATAACAGGTGTCGTATTTTAAAATACAGATGGATAATTGCGTGTACTAACTATTTCTATATTGAAGATGTGAACACTAAGTTATCGCCCAGCTATGACAGACCGTGAAGGGACTTACCGCCAGGGGCCGCGGGTCAGAGAATCTACCAGACGTCGGGCCTGGTCAGTCCGGGCTCAAGGAATGCTATCGATTCTATTGGTAAAAACAAAAATTGCCGACCTTGAGTGACGTATTTCCTGGTAGAAGAGTTGCGGTCCTTGCTGGTTTGTTTATTGTGTTGTCAAGAGAGAAAAGTTGTCCTCGAAACTAAACGGTCGGACGAAATATTGCCAGGAAGGGAAAGCACCGTTGAATATGGGAACAATGATACCAACTAGTAGTTGGTTCAACTACCATCTTGCTAACCCTTGATACATTAAACGCTCTTCATAATGATTAGTCTAGTGGTTAGAAAAAGCAAAAATGCTGGAAGCAACTTTACATGACTTGTATAGGTTTATTTTGTGTATAGTTTGCTAAGTTAGTTTAGCCGACGGATCAACATCATGGCACACGGGTGTAACCATAAGTTTAAAGTTAAGTGCTCCTTTCTTCTCCTAACTCAAGCTTGAGTCCGGAGAAACTCAGCTCTGTGCACGAACTCCGTAGCACCGACGAGGATCCTGAAATACTTTGGGTAGATTTTTAACTATAAATTTTGCCCGGGCAGCGCCGTTAGGCTACTCTTTTTCGATTTCCAACTGCCTAAGGGATTTTTTACGTGCGCAACAATACACACGGGCGTCCGATCTCACTACCCAGAGACCAAGGGAAATTTTATTACTAGAAGTCCACGTGAAAAAGTCCCGGTCCTCACCGGGGGTTGAACCCGGGACCTCCAGCACTCGAGGCGGACACCATACCTCGAGACCACTCAGCCCCACCCCCCCCCTAAATAAGTAGCTAGAAGCTACGTGCCATATGATGGTTAGTTTAATTAGTGACTATTGCACTAGTGCGCGTGCTTTTTTAAAATTAAAGTTGCATATCCCTTACAGGATGTTGCAGTCAACTCCAGCATTTTTCAGCTGCAGTTGATGTTCTTGGCAAGATTACGCTCAGTAGTTTGCCATTGCTTTCTGAGCGATCGGCTCAATACCCCGCAAATAACCAACGCGACGCCAACACTGCCAAATCTTGCGCAGCTGTGTTCCTCACGTGGATATTCGGAATTACAGAAAAAGTCGTTAACCCTGCCAAAACAATAAAAGAAAAAAAAGATAGTTCCCTAGCAGATATTGCCGCTGGGATTAAGTAGCCTTCACATATTCTAGGCCACAACAATTAAGTCAGGTTGATCAATGCCTTTCCTTATCTACCGTCTTTCATTCCCAAACGATTCTTAATATTATCTTATTATGTATTATCAGGTGATCATTATGTTCATGGACTATTAGCAGACAAGTGACGGATTGTGTGAAAGCTTCGCAGATTCGGTGTTATAAAAGAATGATGAGAGCAATGAAGAAACCCTGACAGAAGTGAGCTCACAAATAGAACTGGTTACTGGCATCAGCAGAAGACAGTCTACATGGGACATGTCATGAGAAGAGGACAGCTGGAGTATGTAGTCGCAATGGGAAGGCTGGAGTATGTATCGCAATGGGAAGGCTGGAGTATGTAGTCGCAATGGAAGGCTGGAGTATGTAGTCGCAATGGGAAGGCTGGAGTATGTATCGCAATGGGAAGGCTGGAGTATGTATCGCAATGGGAAGATTGGAGTACGTATTGCAATGGGAAGGCTGGGGTACGTATCGCAATGGAAAGGCTGGAGTATGTATCGCAATGGGAAGGCTGGAGTATGTATCGCAATGGGAAGGCTGGAGAGAAAGAGGGGCAGGGGGAGATCAAATGAAAAGATGCTATATAGACAGTTTGACATCATAACATGGAGGAACCTCGGTATCAGAAATGATTAAAAGCACGAGAGACAGAAGCTGTGGACAGACGTTATCACCGACGCCACACGTCGTGAACTACAAGAAGATGTCAATTATTTATGAGGCTGGGTAGACTCCAGAAAAAATAATTATACCTCTGTTTTAAAAATTAATTCCACCTCTGTTGAGACTGAACCCGGACTTGGTAGGTAAGCGCAATAAAAACTCTGCCGCCGTGGTTCCAACAACATAATTTAATTCTCAGTGTGGCATACTTTCTTCGAACCAGTATGTGGTTTCTCGGGGAAATTCAAAGCATGCCACGGGACTGAAAGAAAATCGAAAGAGACATTGATTGATTGATTGTTTGATTGATTGATTGATTGAAGAATTGACATCACATCATTCCGGACAACTAAAAGACGCTGTTTCCTGCAGTAAATATCGCAAGGCGTGAAGTGCTCATATTTCCATTGATCACACTCGTTGTCAGCACGGCGTTGTGTACGTCCCGCTCTACCAGACTCACATCATCATCATCTTCATTATCAAGTGCTGTGTCGACTGGCTTGGGCGATCATGCTTCTCCACATCTTGCGATCTCCAACGGCATCACTTCCATGCCATGACACAAGGCTGTCAAGAATTGTATCTCGCTGTCTTCTTCTATCTCTGTTTCCACAAATGTTTCAAGTTGTCACATGTTCCAGTTTTTGTCTTCACATAATGTGGTCAACCAATAAAGACCGTCTCTATCTAATGTTTGTGATAAGTTGTCTTGAGACCTAGCCTTCCTCAGAATGCCCAGATTGCTCATTTTGGCTGTTCAGGGTATTTTCAGCATTCTTCTATAAAACCTCATCTCCAAGGCCACCGGGTATTTGTTCGTTTGTTTACTGTCCGGGATTCGTAGCCATGTGTTAGAACTGGTTTTATGTACGATAACATGCAAGAATTGTTTGTTCTAACCACCTATGACAAGAACTTATTTCATACAATGTTCTTCTTTTAATAAAATGCAGTTTCTGCTTGTCCTATCGTTTTGTTTTTTTAAAATCTCTGTAATGCATCTTCCATACGATGTTATCCGTGTGCCTAGATATTTAAATTTCTACACTTGTCCCAGCATAACATCATTTACTTTAAATACACATTTAAGCACGATCTGTTTCTTTGATATCACCATGACTTCGGTATTCTTATTAGTCAAGCTGATGTCCATTTTGTTCAATCTCTATAAACACTGCATCTATTATTTCCTGTAGTTCTCTCTAGCTAATCAACCAACTAGATGAATGTTCCGTAGCATGAACTTGCTATGCGTGTGTCAAGTCGCATCATACGGGTGCAGGTGAAAGTACTCTTATCACCTTGTTTACATACAGACACTAAGGACATTGATCTCTGTCGAGTGGGAGGATGAGAATGTCCAGCAGACTACTCTCACCCAGCTAATTGTTCCATGTCTGTTAGTCCGTCTGTTGTCTGTCGGTTGGGCAGAGTCTGAATCTCCAATAAAGATTCTAGATTCGCTTTTCTTCTTATTCTTCTGCGTTCATCCGGATTTTTTTTTTCCGGATGTGACTGCGTTGTGCCTGTTTACAGCAGAGCTGCGTTCTTGTACGCCGTTAGGCCGACACATCCGACTTCTGCGGGCATTTGTTGACCGGGTTAAACTTCCCGGGGGTTTCTTAGGACGTTTGAATCTCACTGTTGTGGTGTTATCCCCCATCCTAGCTGGCCCATATAGAACAGCCAAAGACATCCCGGTCAACCCTCAAGGAAAGGCAGGGGCAGACCATGGGCATTCCCCGCCATCCAAGGAGGCTTCCATACTTGCAGAGCCGACACACAGTGCTCTGGTACTGAGCTCACCCAAGGAATCGTCACGTCCTGCACATGGCTGCTTAGCCTCACTTCCGTATATTGGGCCTTCCGTTCACCATAGGCTGTTCCTCCGGAAACCAGAAGAATGCAGTCTGCAGATGACATCCACACAGTGAGCTTTCGATTCAGACTTTCCACATAATGGATTTGCTATCCAAGCAATATTCCATTTCGTGCCACTAGGACACTTTTTCCACCTTTTATGAAGCCCACACAGTGAGCTTTTGATTCGGACTTTCACGTAATGGATTTGCTATCCAAGCAATATTCCATTTCATGCCTCTGGGACGCTTTTGTAACCGACATACCTGTGGTATGAAGTGTGGCAGTCTAAATACATCTTCATGCACCTTTAGATGTCAACCTGAATGTAGTTAAAGTAAGCTGTAGTCAACTTGAGCTTGTTGATATCTCCATAGAGCTTGTCCTCAAATGAAGCAGGCGTGGGCCAAAATATCTTTCTCTGTTCTGCATATATTGGGCACTCCTGCAGCAAATGTTTAGCTGTCATTTTACCAGTTCCACAATTACATTCATCGGTATCTCCTATCTTTAGTTTATTGAACAAGTGGTGTTTCAGCCTGTTATGTCCTGTGCGGAGTCTGAAGATTGCTACTTGTTCTCTTCGGTCGAGTTTGTAATATGCATCATCCTTCTGGTGGCCTGGATGCTCTGATTCCCATTTGGTTCTATAAGTGCTTTTTATAAACCTTTTTGCCTCATTATAGGTTATGCCTATGTCAGGCTGTGGTAGTCGTCTGCCCTCTTTTGCTAGTCTGTCAGCCTCTTCATTTTCAGGTATACTGCAATGTGATGGGATCCACTGTATTACAACTTTTTTGGATTTCTGGCATAGACCATGGAGTGCTGCTCTTAGGTCAGTTAGTTCTGTGCTGTTATTGCTCTTCAGTATTGAGACAGCTGACTTTGCATCTGTGAAGATAGCTATTTGCTTCTCTTTATTTTCCTCCATCAAGAGCATTTCTGCTGCAGTTTTCAGAGCCTCTACCTCCGCTTTGAAGTTACTTGAAAATTTTCCAGTTGCCACTGAATGTGTTTTTTTCACTCCATTTTTTAAATTTAGGAGAATTCCTCCTCCTCCATTCTCTATTGAATTTTTGGCTGATCCATCTGTATATGCATGGGTCCAATTGCTGCTTGGGTAATGTTCTTTTATGTAGTTTAGGGTTATTTCTCTTCTTTCAGTTTCATGCTGAGTGTTCTTTTTCTCAATACCAGGAATGTTTTCTATCATCTCAGGCAGTTGCTGCTGTCTCCAAGCTGGGAACTTGTGTGCATTGTAAATGGGTTTGACTGTTGATATGTTAAGTATAGGATCTGCCCTAATCTTTCGTTTTGCAGTTTCTACAAAGTTGCTACGCTTCAGTCTTCCCTTTCCAAAACCATTAATCCTTTTATACATAGGGTGGTCTGTCAATCTTCTAAATTTTTCTGCTTGTTGCTGGGCTCTGCTATCTCTTCTATCCTGCATTGGTTGTAAACAAGTGATCTTTTCTAGTTCATTAATAGGCGTTGTCTTCAGGCTTCCAGTTATGATTCGCATTCCTTGATTTTGGACTCTATTTATTTTGTTAAAGTTTGACTTAGCTGCTGTTGCCCAAGCTGCGATGCCATATTCCAGTACTGGCCTCACCCGTCCAGTATATAACTTCTTGAGAACTTTCTCATCTGCTCCCCACGTTGTACCAGCAAGCTTTTTCATGATTGCCATTCTTTGCCTTGCTCTTGTTCGATTTTTCTCAACCTGTGTTTTCCATGTCAAGCGACGATCAAAGGTGACTCCTAGATAGTTTGGATTTTCTTCATGGCGCAATATTTTTCCATTCAATACCAGCTTAGGTTGCTGAGTTTTATTTGAGAGGGAGAACACTGTGCATGCTGTTTTCTCCTCACTTATCTTCACTAGCCATGATTTTGACCAGTCCTCTAGCGCTAATAAGGCTTGCTGTATTCTGCTGTTAGCTGTACTAATATATTCTTCAGATGTCCATATGGCTAGGTCATCTGCAAAGGAGGATGTGTGTACTCTGGCTGGAAAATTTTCCTGTGATGTCATTTATATATGCTAGGAATAATGTTGGTGAAAGAACTCCTCCTTGGGGGACACCTTGCTCCAACAGCATCATTTTGCTGGTTTGTCCTTGTACTTTTGTCCTGGCAGTTCTGTTCTCAAGGTAGTGGCTGATCCATTTGTACATTTTCCCACAAACATGCATTTTTTTGCAGTTTTACTTTCAGTCCTTCCTTCCATACTTTATCAAATGCTTTTTCTAAATCTATCCAGACCGCTAGTGTGTGCTTTTTCTCTTGGAAGGCATCCTCTATTTCCTGAGCTATATAGGTTATTTGATCTTCAGTTGATCTGTACTTTCTGAATCCTGCTTGGTGTGGTGTTAAGAGTTGGTTTTCTTCCAGATGCCATGTTAGCCTGCCATTGATAATGCGTTCCATTAATTTTCCTACACAGCTAAGTAGACTGATAGGTCGATAGCCATTTGGTTCTTCCAGGTCTTTTCCTTTCTTTGGGACTGGTATTAGTATAGCTTCCTTCCATGCCTGTGGGACTATTCCTCTCTTCCAGCTGTAATTTAGGACTGCTAGTAGTTTCTTTTTTGCCTTAGTGCCTAGTCCTATTAGCATTTCATTTGTGATTCCATCCTTTCCTGGTGATTTCTTCTTTTTTAGGGTATTCATTGCCTGTTCCATTTCTTCCATTGTTAGATTTGCCATCATATATTCAGCTGCTGTCTCTGTATTACTATGATGTATCTGTTTATCTTTGATTGCTTTCTTCTGTTCAGTTGTAATATCAATGTGGTTTGCACTGGCATAGTGTTCCATTAGTGCATTTGCAGCCTTCTTTCCTGTAAGCAAGGCATTTCCTTGTTTAATTGTTATTTGTTTGTTTCTAGGTCCTTCATTGTTCATGGCTTTCACTAGTTTCCATAGTTTGTTTCCATCCCTGTCAAAATTCAGGTTTTCTGTTTTTTCCCTCCAACAATCTCTTGTTGTTTGATTTACTGTTCTTTTATATTTTGCTGAGATGGCTTTGAGAGAGATGTTCGCTTCAGTTGTTTGTTCTCTCTCTGCGGTCTTCCTGGCATCTTCAACTTTGTCCTCCAAAATTTGTAGTTCTTCAGTCCAGTATGGTTTGTAATTTTTCCTCGCTCCTCTTGGAATAGACTCAGTGGCCGCCTGTATTATTGCTCTGTTTAGACTTTCCACCATTTGCTTCATGTTGCCATATCGTGTATTTATGTTTTCACAATATTTGTCTGTTAGTATGGCAAATCTGTCCCAATCTGCTCGTTTGTAATTCCAGCGGGGCAAAGGCTTTTGCTCCTGTGGAACATACTCCATATTCATTACAAGCTTGATTGGTCTGTGGTCACTACCTGCTAATTGATCAAGCACATGGCGATCGATTTTGTGGAGGATGTCTCCTGTGCAGAAAGCTAAGTCTGGAGTAGAAGTGGTAATCCATCTTCTGGAGTAGAAGCTCGGTGTGTCATCCGCTTTGTTGAGTAGATGGAGATTTGAGTCTATTTCCCAGTCCTCCACTTCATCTCCTCTTCTGTCAGTATCTGGGTATCCCCATCATTCTGAACGGCTATTAAAGTCTCCGACAATAATGCAATTTGTGTCAGTTATTTTCATGTTTGAGAGTGTAAGATCCTTATCTGCCGGGCTATACAGATTGTAAATTCTTATTTTCACGCCCTTTATCATTATGTCAGCACCTATAATTTCCGTTTGGTTGTCAGAGATCACAGATACTTCGCTGCAAGGTATTATATTTCGTGTAAGTATTAGAACTCCTCCTTTGTGTCCTTCTCGGTCGAAACGTGTGGCCTGATATCCTCTGACTGAGAATTTGTGATTGGCGTTGAGGTGTGTCTCTTGAATGCATGCCACATCTATTCTATCTTTATGAAGACGATTTGTTAAGGAGACTTTCTTGTTATAAACTCCTTCGGCATTCCACTGTAGTATGTTGAGTGTCCGGGGTGTTTGGTCAATAGCTCTTAACCTACTCCTCTGTGCCTTGACTCCACAGCACAGGGGAAGGTGACCACCAGTAGTCATGGGTGGACCCCCTCGAGGCAGGGGGCCCGGCACTATCACCGCCTGATGGGACTTCGCGGGATTAGCACCATAACGATTAATTTTCATCTGTGGCATCATGAAATGATAAAGTTACGTTGCACTGCTTTGTCAAGCCTGTGGCTCAGTACATCCGATTTCGACAAGCATTTTTCGGGATGCTTTCCCTAGCCTTTGACTGTCCCCAGACTACCTACAAGGCAGCAGGTTTGTGCGTCGCTTCGTCTGGTCCCTCTCCCTTGACCTGTCCGACATGGGTGACCCTACCAGTAGCTGTGCTACCGTCGGCATAGCTCTTGGGGTCATTGGAACGCGCAAGCCCCTCTACCTCGTCAAGGTGGACGCACGGCAGAGGGGAGATTCGCTTTTTATAAGTGTTCTTTTATAGTCAGTTAGGTGTCTTCTTGTATCCACCGTCTTCATTTGGGTAGTGTCCTGGGGACGATCTAGTAAAAGGGAAGACAGAAGGTAATCACGAACCCCAATTAAAATATATCGGCAACCACCAATCCCACCCGCACTCAGTCATCTGATGCAGCAGCCATAACAAAGAATTCCTGCTCACTGGAGTTGATTATTGACGTATATCCTCTCTTGATTTCAAAGGGAGCATTGATGTGCTTGACCTGGCTCACCCCGAGTTCGTGCAGTCGGAGTACCGTCAATACCCGCCAGTCGAGCCAGTATTGCAATGATGATATCAGCCCTGCCCATGCTTCTTCCGGCGTGTACTGATGCATTATTTACCAACTGGTCTGTGCGATCATCGTCCTAGACTCCGACATGTATGGGTGCTTTCATCCAAGTGTGTGATGTGAAGCGTGACTTTCGGGTATGCGGAAAGCTAGAGGAACATCACATTTTGAAGATCCGAGTGTATGGAGAAATAGATGCCCAGTCTTTCCTTCCAGAAGGGAACGTCATGAAACTGACTGGCTAACTAATTCTTTGTACATTTTGGTATTTTGGGGGTTGTTGTTGTTTTTCAACTGTTCTGCATTTTTCTTAATCAAACTGCTTTTGCCTCTGCATAGTTTTCTATTGTCTTTTCAAATCACTTCATGTTTTTCTTGTTTTTTGTTTTGTTTTGTTTATTTCTTATCTCTATTAGTTGTAAGATGTTTTCCGCCACCTTTTTTCTATGACCCATCATCTCCAATTTAGGTAGAGTTGTTTCTGCAGGCATATGACTGAGTTCTTCAATATTTCCCATTGAGCATTAGCATGACCTGCTGTCTTGTAGACAGTCAAAGACTAGGGAAAGCAAATCCGAAAAAAATACTTGTCGAAGTCCGATGTACTGAGCCACACGCTTGACGAACCAATGCAAAGCAACATGCTTAATGGTGGCTTTATTTGCATTCGTTCACGTTGACCTCTGAAGGTGAACAAAAAAAAAAGAAGAAACATTTCTAGATCAGACAATGTATCAAGTCTACTATTTATTTCTATGTTCAAATTGTCTCCTTTAAGTTTAATCTCCTTCTACCATGCACACACATCTATTTAATGTTTCTTGGTTTCTATTTGACCTTCTTTAACTTTATATGTATCTTGCCTATACTGACACCTTGCCATATTGATAGAGGATAGTTTGTTAGAAGTTGCTTTAACAAAGGTATAATAACTACAACCCAGGGCGGGGACAAGGAATGGAGTTATACATTTCTATACACAAAGCCTGGGCTGAATTGTAGAGAACATGGTTGCCCATGCAGCACGATCCTTCTCGGGGCCTGCCTAGTTTACTCCAGAGGAAAGGTAACACCATTTCATTAGGTCTGAAACAAGACAAGCTGCAGAAGCTGTTGGATCAGCAAAGCAATGCTCTAACTATTCTCCTGTCGGAGTTTCGATCCTAGACTAGTTGATCACTAAGGCTTAGGGCCTGGTCTGTCCTGCCGTGACATTTAGTCTAAAATCTGCAAATCTTGCCTATAAATAATCTATAAAAAAAAAAAACAGTTCATAAATAAAAACACATGTATTGTTTGGCGCTCATAGAAGTAGGGACAAGAATTAGAGACTTGAGGACACACTAGACTACGAACCTGTCATCTCCAAATGACGACAGTGAACTTGAATTAAATGTATGCCATGGTTCTTGGAAGTCAGGTCTTCAGATATGACAGTTCTGCCTGCTTTCTCTTAGCACCGAATGTTGGGTGGCGCCCACAAAACCCGACACCCCACATTGTGCCAACGGCTTCGGGTGGAAGATCATAATTGGGAGAGTAGAAGCCTTATCCCGGTGTGACGAAATACAACCTAAGATTAAATGTCATCGCAGGGCAGGCCGGGCTCTAAGCCTTGGTCGGCAACCGGTCTAGGATCGAATCTCGACAGGCAGACAGAGCATTGTTTTGTTCCAGATGTACTGGTATTATTATCTTTCCTCTGGAGTAAACTAGGCAGGCTGAGGGAGGGGTCATGCTGCATGGGCAACACACGGTCTCCACAATTCAGCCCAGGTTTTGTGTTATGGAGAGGCATAACTCCATCAATGAATGGTCTGGTTGTAGTTATATGCCTTTGTAGAAGCACAAGGTGCCACTGTGTCTCGGAAGATGAGGCAAGGGTAGACCAGCATGACGGTGGACACAGGGCACTGAAGATGACTCGGACATGAGAATACATGAAGCAGGGAACCGATTTTAGTAGTTACTGTTGAAGTCGTTCCCTGTGTTTCTGGCCCAAGCATTAGTACTGATTTAACGATAGAGTTCAATATTCTTAGTTTGGCACTAGGCATAATTTCTGTTGCCTTCCACAATGTTCCCAGTGCCATTAAAGCTGCACTTCTTTGTTGTATTCTTATTTTAATATCTCTCTTCTGTCTGTTCCCACACCATTGTCTACATTGCCACCTGAAGAAGTGTCAGACAGGAGGGCAATGTTATCAGTAAAGTCCAGATTACCAAACTGTTCTATCAGAGTCAACTGAATTCCATTTCTGATGGTCTTTAATTGTTTTCTTCAGAATCCAGTCGTTGCCACATTCTTTACAGCTGCAACATGCTGCACTACTATGAACATTGTCAAACGAACGACTTTTTACTGCATTGTTAGCTTGAAGTACTGTATTTGACAGAGTACCAAGAGCAAGTTAACTCATCCTCTTGGTTGCTTGGTAGACAGATGAAAAAAGAGAAAGAGAGAGAGAGAGAGAGAGAGAGAGAGAGAGAGAGAGAGAGAGAGAGAGAGAGAGAGAGAGAGAGAGAGAGAGAGAGAGAGAGAGAGAGAGAGAGAGGAGAGAGAGAGAGAGAGAGAGAGAGAGAGAGAGAGAGAGAGAGAGAGAGAGAGAGAGAGAGAGAGAGAGAGAGAGAGAGAGAGAGAGAGAGAGAGAGAGAGAGAGAGAGAGAGAGAGAGAGAGAGAGAGAGAGAGAGAGAGAGAGAGTTTTGCTATTGGAGAACCTCATCAATTTGCTATAGAAAACAAATACACTAACTCCTTGAATATCAGAATGATTTGCAAGGTGAGAGATAACCACAATGAACAATCTTGAAACCATTACTTTTAAAACGACTATATGCACTGCGGAAGTGACCACAGCAGGCGCCATATTTCTCTAGTACGCTCTGACTAAATGTACAAAAACAGAGAACATATTATGTAATGGTCAGATTCATGTCGAGGAAACAATTACACATCAGTGACAGAGTCAAACCACTCGAATGCCAAATAATTCCCTCAGCTGGACTGTAGTCATGCCTACAACTCCCATGGCTTACTGTAGCTTTCTGATTTTTATCTTTCCATTGCACTCAAATACCATCCTATGTCAGGACATATGACCACCTAATGTTAACACAAGCAAACTTTGGCTTGACCTAATCAATAGAAGCAGATTCATGAACCATGATTCATCATCACCATCATGTTCCATATCGGTAAGCATAGGAAATCATAGTTCCCCATGTCACATGACCTTCAGATTCTCAGGCCTGGCCAGTATTCTTTCTTCTGATTTGCACATGCCCGCAACCTATTGTGGGCTGTTCAACTTGGCCAGATTTCAGAGTCAATGTGTTGTCTACTTAAGAATCAACATCTACTCTTTGTAGCCAGATTTTTCACTCAAAATGTCAGCTACAGCAGGGTTGCCAGATTGTATTTTTTGACACCAAATAATATTAATAGAAGGCGGTGGAGAGATAATACATATACAGACCTACAAGCACTTGGAATCAACGACTGGCAAGAGAAGGTCCACCAGAGAGACGAATGGAGACGCATTGTATCTGCAGCAAAGAACCTTAATGGCTCGGAACGCTGAAGAAGAAGAAATAATAGACAGTTGGTTGTTGTTTTTTTGTCTGTGTGGTTGACTTCAGGAATACAAGTGGTCTTATCTGGCTTTTGTTTCACTAATTAAATTAATTGTTAATTTATTTTTTGGTAGATATGTTTATGATATCAGAAATACCTAAATGGCTTTGTCAAAGTAATTTAGGTAAAAGAACAGAAAGAACTGTTTATTATCTGAGTCTATTTTCATGTTATTGATATAGAGCCAAACATAACTGTTTTCCCACGACTTAAAGACCCTTGACCTACCTGTGACCTGAGCATGGAAATGTTTAGTTTTATAAACTGGCATGGTCTTAAAGTGATTGACAATCAAACATATTTTCTGATCACACCTGAACCGCTCCTTAACATAATATCCTTCACGGTATGTTGCACACAACTTTAACTATGCAATCTCTCCTAGATACAGAATTTAGATGCGACAAAACACAAAGAAATTGTGAACTCAAGAAATTAATATTAACCTTTAATTGGTTAAAATAACATAGACTTTTTCTGAAATCTGTTTAAGACATTCATTAGTCTTGAAAGTACAGATAGTTACATTCATCACATTTTAGAACAAAATTATCAAGGTCACAATGTGTGACAACAGAGACTATCCACAGAGATGGTATATCCCTAATAATTATCTCTGTAGCAATGTATTATATATACAGGCTGGAAAAATGCAGAACCTATCAAAGCTTTGTTGTAGGTTTCTGACTGGAAAACAGTAGAGTCAATACAGATTTACTGATAATAACTTTTTTTTAAAAACAATTAAGGTTCAGTGCAAAATGGGCAGATGTAATAATGTTAAAATTACATGTGGTTTGTCAGAAATAGGTTCAGTGTCGTGAAAACATAGATATCAGAGCTCATATAATGTTCAATAAAGAAATGATCACAGTGTGACATGGCAATCACTTATCCTAAGATATGGTGTATCTGTAAAAAATAACAAGTCTCTGCATATCGGGACTTCGTGATGACCAGCTTTTGGAAAGAAAAACAAGCTGCATATTTCAGCCGACAAACCCTGTGTTTAGCTGTTTTGGTATTATACAATGTTCTTACAAGCCTATAATTTAAAATAAAATGAGAGGCGGAAGAACAGGCCCACATTAATAGAAAAGAGTGCACATATTGCGGAGTGTGGTTTAGCAGGGAGGAATACATTCAATCCCTGTGAAAATGTTACTTTTTTTTTCCCTTCGCATATCCCATTTACAGGACATCGCTGTCAACACCAGCATTTTACCACTGCTGTTGATGTCTTGGCAAGATTATGCTCAGTAGTTTGCCATTGCTTTCTGAGTGACCGGCTCACATACGCCTGTAAGTAATCAACGCGACACAATCCGCTACAGAATCTCGCGCAACTGCGTTACCCTACGTGAATATACAGGATTATGGAGAAAGTCAATAAACCCTTTGCCAGGGAGACCGGCTGAAAATGTTACTACAGACCAGGAAATACATGCTGTCTTGCATATGCCTGTTTAAGTTTCTATGATCTAATATGTTGGCATGCAAGGAAATCAACTAACAATAAGTAACACTATAATATATACTACGGTAATGTTAATTTAGACATGCATACACAGCAATTTACACAATAGTCATTTCAAGGACTGACAGTCGTCTAGTGATTAGCTTCTACAAAAGCAAAGGTCAAGGTAAACAGGAGATACTGCCATCGAGGCATGTGAAGTGTAAAGTTTAAAAAAAAAAGTTAGTTGCATATCCTTTACAGGACATTGCAGTCAACCTCAGTATTTTTTGGCTGTTTGTGATGTCTTGGCAATTTCTGTTCAGTAGTTTACCATTGCTTTCTGGTGACCAGCACTCATACCATTTTATTTTAAAAAAACCAATGCAAGGTGATTTGCTTCCAAGTCGCCCGCAGCTGTGTTTTGAATGTGGTATGCGGGATTATGAACTGTATCCATAATCCTTTGCCACGAAGCCGGCGTGAAGTGTCCAGCCATCATATATTTTAGGCCCCAACACATAAGCTGGGGTGACCAGTTCCTTTTCCTCCCAGACAATTCTGAAAATCGTCTGGTACCCATTGTTTATAAGGCTGGGTTGACCCCAGAGCTATAACAGTCAGAAAAACTAATCACGGCTCTGCTGGGGATTGAACCCTGACCAGTCTTGAAAGCAGGCCAAGAATGAATCGCTATGATTTAATGAATGAACCACTATGTCACTGCGGCTCATTTGCTTCTACTAAAGTAGTTAACCTCCCAATCTCTTCAGATTCTCATTGTGTTAACTGGTTATCTTTACTGTGATGGATGGTATAAAAGATAGCTGTGGATCACAGATAATGAAACAACAGAAGGCATGGCTGGGAGGTGCCCAACTGGGGCTCAGGAATCCCCAGGTTTTCTTCCAGCATCAGGATTGTAAGACTTTTATTCCACGGGTAGTCAGAACAGACAACTAACATCGTATGACAGAATCACTAATGCAGGGCTTAGGGAGACATCTAGACAGATTCCAGGGAATCAAGAGGTGTGGAAAAGACACTAGTGCTGGATAGGAAACACACAGAGAATACATGACAACAATACAATAGCAAGTACTTTTTCTGAAATCCACAGGGTTAAAGAAACAGAGGGATATCTAAAGACACATGGAGACGAGAATTACAGACATAGATGAATAATAGGGGGAGAACTTGGAGGGAGGTGCAGGAGATGGCAACAGATCGGACAGCTTGGCATGAACTGGTTGTCCAATGAAAGACAAAGAGTAGGAGAACAAGATCAGACACCTAACCTTCTCAGACAAAGGCAACAAAAACAGAATGTTACATGTGCAAGTTGCACACATGAAATAATCCCATGGCAGTTAGAGAAACAACCAAGTGTAAGGCTGGCAAAATTGTCAAAAGTGAAAACCCTGTCCACAGAAAGCTAGAAACCGTTTCCTTGGATGGAAACTCTAGAAAATGTAAACCGTACACACGTGCATGCCATAGTCTGACACACTGACTTCTGAGTGAGAGATGTCAATACCTAGATCTGACACACTCCCTTGGATGGACAGAGGAGGAGGAGGAAGAGAAGATTCAACAGACAGATCCACATGATGGACATTTCAAGCTGGAATCTCTGGATATGCTTTCATGAGCTCCTTCGCTCAGACAGTGATGAATATTACATTTGATGTAGGTCAACTAGTTTTGTCATCCACTGGATGTTTCTATGTTAAATTTATATTTGTGGCCTATTATACAAACATTTATGTTAGTAACATTTTAAGGTTAGTTTTCTTCTAACAATGCAGTCTGGGCTTTACTTATCAAGTGATACAGGAGTTAAAGTGATGATTATTCAGGTCTCAATCAATTCCTTAACAACCACACAGCATGGGTAAAAGTAATAACTGTCTGAGAATAAAGAAAACCAACA
This sequence comes from Cepaea nemoralis, assembly GCA_014155875.1. Classification (NCBI taxonomy): domain Eukaryota; kingdom Metazoa; phylum Mollusca; class Gastropoda; order Stylommatophora; family Helicidae; genus Cepaea; species Cepaea nemoralis. The sequence continues at coordinate 514,564 of JACEFZ010012155.1, forward strand.
CTGTCTGATCATAAGAGGAGGAATGACTCAACATATGATCAGTTGTATATGGCATAGAATGAGTTAAAGCCAATACTTAGTGACAGATACTGACTATAACAATTGCAGGTTCTTTGTTAAATATGCCATTAACTATTAATATAAAAGGTAAAAACATAAGTTGATTAGATATATTACATTAAAACTTAGTGGCAACTAGTAAAACTGATGAGAAAATAATAATGGAAGGCAGAGAGAAAAATACCTGGATGGCTGAATGTTTTCTTTTGTTGTGGTTAGTTAATGTGATGACAATTGCAGCATTCAATCTATTCTTTATCATAATGCAAAGGTAACTAACTGTCTACACTTATGCTGTTACTTTATTCATTCTATATTCACAGCTTTATAACAATTAAGCTCTCAAATTTGGTTTTCTCAAGTTCAGAGCATAGCAAAGGCCATGGGAATCTCAACTCACGAAGCCCATAAACAGAAACTCTCCTGCTGTTTATACTTCACCTCGATACTGCAAGGTACAAGAGGAACAAGATGAGTTGAGATGAGATGATGAGAACACAAGATTATTAGTCATGCTCACAGAAGGTTGTTGATGTACCAAGGTCAAGCATTTTAATGACCTAGACCTCTCTTAACCTTCCTGTGGGGAATCCTGGGAAATAAACACTAGTTTGACCAATGAAGGGAAGATAGATCATGAGCTCAGTTGTGATAAAATCTGCCGAGGACCTCAAGAGTCATAAGAATTCCCTACGATATGGTGGACAATCAACACTCAAATCTTACACAAGCAGCTTTGAGACCTTGTGAGGATGCTTTCTTATGGGAATGAAACTAAGTGACAATCAGAAAGCAATTAAGGTTGTAAAAGAGTCGATAATTTGAATTGGTAAGGTTCTAACTACAACAAACACAACAGCATATTTCTCATGTTTACAATCCATATTTATCATCCATGATGATTTCTCATATTCACATCATGCTTGTCATATTCCAGTTACATAACTACTTACTAGTGATGTTGCTAATACATGAGTATTTCTCATCCCTAGCATATGGATGCTTATTGTAGACATCCATGTGTGTAGGTCTTTACAGTAGATTTCTTGCATATAGCACAAGCTTACTTGTTCATGTTTACATACAGTAATAATTCTCATATTCATAGCACATTTCCTTATGTTTATAGCACATTTCTCATGTTTATATTAAATAAATAAATCTGATGATTATTACCACATCTCTTATATATGAAGTAAAATGTCGAGAGGATTGACTTCATTGCACCGGATTCAGTCCCATTTGGTTTGGTCTCTCTCTGCAGAACAGCAAGCTGCCTGCCAAGAGCATTACATAAAGCAAGAACTCCATAGTTCTAGTTATAACTGTCTCTACAAAACTGCACCTGTCATCACAACCATGCAGTCCAAAAACGAACCCATAACCATCAGAGCCAGAGGCAGCCTGTCACTCCATATACACAATACTGTCCATGATTGTAGTCCATAGCTACTTCTCTGTTATACAGAACAAGATTATTTCATGTTTATAGCATGTAATTATTGTTTGTTTTAGTACTCCTCACCTTTATATTAGATCATTAATTCTCATGTTCTAGCCCGTGTCTTATATTTATAACACACTGCTATTTTTCATATTTAACATGCCTGATTTCTCTAGCGGCGACCGCACTAGTCAGGCGGCCTTAATTCCTCAGGCTCAAAGACCCCTCTGTCATACACCGCAATGTACTATATCGGCAGTAAATGACAGTTTTTATGACAGATTTCTCATGTTTATAGATGTGATTATTTATAATCACAATAATAGCCTTCTTCAGCTGTACCTCACTATGGGCTGATGTGTCCTTACAGCAGGAATCATCCGATAGCACAGTCTGGTATTTCATTTGGTGGGTTCTTTCCATCTCTGCTGGTTGAAAAAGTCTTTTTACCCCTACAAATTTCAAGATGTTTCTTTGCAGCAGATGCTTACCTTTTATAACATAATTATTTCTCCTATTTAAAGATAATATCCATTTCTCATATTTATAGACAATGCCATTTATACATTTTATAGCACTCATATGGACAGTTTCATCCCCTTTTGCTATCACAACTGTTATACATGGCCAGCCAAAGTTTGTGTCCCATCACCTTATCACTGATCATCTTCTTCACCACCACTCTGTAGTTCTGAGTTGACCTGGGTCTCAGTGCAACTCTCTATCACCTCAAGGCACACATCGTACTGCTGGTCCAACCCCAGGTAGGCATCACTCATTACGTACACAGTGTACACCACTCGGCCGGTGGTCTCGGGAGTGTACAGGGCAATCTGTGCCGTCGTCTGCCCCCTGATGTAGCCAACACGCTTGAGAGCTACCACTTCTCTGGTGTCAACGATGCCGACGACGATAATCCAGCCTTCGTCTTTTGGCTTGGTGAAGTGCAGGGAATGAGCTTTCATGTCTGTTCTCTGAAAATACAAGGAGACAACGTCAGATCTGACCAATACAACATAAATGCAAATGGCTCAACAGATGAATAATAATCACAAAAAAAGTTTTGTTTAACTGAAGCAGAGTGAAACATGAAAGTTACCTTTGTTTTATTGAGGCGTCTGAAAGCTATACTGAGAACATATTCCTGATCTGCATGGACAGGCAGCCAGTCTGCATCAGTTCTCACGCCACCTGAATTATACAGTTAATAACACGTTACAGGAAAGTTAGCATGCATTGATTTGTATTACAATTAAAAATAATGATAATATTAAGCGATAATTGTGTTTTGTTCTTATCTGTCAATTTCTCAGTTTGTTTAACTGAAAGTTAAATATGCTTTCACTGTTTCCTATCCTTACATATTTATGCTAAATTTTCAGAGACCAAGATGTTCTTTATCTCTTTCTTTCCCCCGACACCCATTACCTTAAAATAATGACTATTGTATCAGAAGGGGATAATTAAATAACTGTTATTGCAAAGCAGCTGAGAATGAGTGACTTTATGAAAAGTAGCTGAAGTAATAGTCTGGAAAGAACAGATTAATATAATAACAAATGTACAGGGCATCAGGAGTTACACACAAGATGAATTTATTTCATACAGAACAAGTGACATGGCAGGCATATATCCTGTGTTTGATATTTGGCCCAGGCTTATTTATCAGAGATACTTGAAATGTGTAGGGAAAAAGCCTATCTATCTAGTGATGACAGTTTTATAGTTGGTAGAATACTTGTTTCTTCACACCTATCTAAAGTGTGCACATTAAAAAAAAAGTTAGTTGCATATCCTTTACAGGATGTAGCAGTCAACCCCAGCATTTTTTGGCTGTTTGTGATTCCTGGGCAAGTTTACATTTAGTAGTTTGCCATTACTATCTGAATGACCAGTGCCCATACTATTTCATAAAAACCCATGTAAGGCAGGTCTGCTGCCCAAATGGCCCACAGCTCTGTTTTGAACACGGATATGTGGGATTACAAACTGCGTTGGTAACCCCTGTGCCACGGAGCTCATTACACACTGTATACTGTTATTTGTATTGTCTGGTTTCTCCACTATCTTCTATTATTTCTGTTGTGAGAGCTGTTCAGATTTTTTTCAGATCTAGTTCAGTTTTGTCCAAGTATCTCAGAAATTACTTTTGGTCATGTACTTCTAGCCTGCAAAGTTTATGCTTCTACTGAATGGCCTGTGTCATCATAACAAGACAAGAGCTGGGTGAACAAATGCATCTGTATATAATATATGGTAATTAAGTAAACGACCCTTGTGCACTCTTAAGTACACCGGGCACATGATGTGAAACCCATAGTTGTATAGACCAAGCAGCATTCGCTGGGTGATATGGTCATAGTTGTATAGACCAAGCAGTGGGTGATATGGTCATAGTTGTATAGACCAAGCAGTGGGTGATATGGTCATAGTTGTATAGACCAAGCAGTGGGTGATATGGTCATAGTTGTATAGACCAAGCAGTGGGTGATATGGTCATAGTTGTATAGACCAAGCAGTGGGTGATATGGTCATAGTTGTATAGACCAAGCAGTGGGTGATATGGTCATAGTTGTATAGACCAAGCAGTGGGTGATATGGTCACAGTTGTATAGACCAAGCAGTGGGTGATGTGGTCATAGTTGTATAGACCAAGCAGTGGGTGATATGGTCATAGTTGTATAGACCAAGCAGTGGGTGATATGGTCATAGTTGTATAGACCAGGCAGTGGGTGATGTGGTCATAGTTGTATAGACCAGGCAGTGGGTGATGTGGTCATAGTTGTATAGACCAAGCAGTGGGTGATGTGGTCATAGTTGTATAGACCAAGCAGTGGGTGATGTGGTCATAGTTGTATAGACCAAGCAGTGGGTGATATGGTCATAGTTGTATAGACCAAGCAGTGGGTGATGTGGTCATAGTTGTATAGACCAGGCAGTGGGTGATATGGTCACAGTTGTATAGACCAGGCAGTGGGTGATATGGTCACAGTTGTATAGACCAAGCAGTGGGTGATGTGGTCACAGTTGTATAGACCAGGCAGTGGGTGATATGGTCATAGTTGTATAGACCAAGCAGTGGGTGATATGGTCATAGTTGTATAGACCAGGCAGTGGGTGATGTGGTCATAGTTGTATAGACCAAGCAGTGGGTGATATGGTCACAGTTGTATAGACCAGGCAGTGGGTGATATGGTCATAGTTGTATAGACCAGGCAGTGGGTGATATGGTCACAGTTGTATAGACCAAGCAGTGGGTGATGTGGTCATAGTTGTATAGACCAGGCAGTGGGTGATGTGGTCATAGTTGTATAGACCAGGCAGTGGGTGATATGGTCATAGTTGTATAGACCAAGCAGTGGGTGATATGGTCATAGTTGTATAGACCAGGCAGTGGGTGATGTGGTCATAGTTGTATAGACCAAGCAGTGGGTGATATGGTCACAGTTGTATAGACCAAGCAGTGGGTGATATGGTCATAGTTGTATAGACCAGGCAGTGGGTGATATGGTCACAGTTGTATAGACCAAGCAGTGGGTGATGTGGTCATAGTTGTATAGACCAGGCAGTGGGTGATGTGGTCATAGTTGTATAGACCAGGCAGTGGGTGATATGGTCATAGTTGTATAGACCAAGCAGTGGGTGATATGGTCATAGTTGTATAGACCAGGCAGTGGGTGATGTGGTCATAGTTGTATAGACCAAGCAGTGGGTGATATGGTCACAGTTGTATAGACCAGGCAGTGGGTGATATGGTCACAGTTGTATAGACCAGGCAGTGGGTGATATGGTCATAGTTGTATAGACCAGGCAGTGGGTGATATGGTCACAGTTGTATAGACCAGGCAGTGGGTGATGTGGTCATAGTTGTACAGACCAAGCAGTGGGTGATATGGTCACAGTTGTATAGACCAGGCAGTGGGTGATATGGTCATAGTTGTATAGACCAGGCAGTGGGTGATATGGTCACAGTTGTATAGACCAAGCAGTGGGTGATATGGTCACAGTTGTATAGACCAGGCAGTGGGTGATATGGTCATAGTTGTATAGACCAGGCAGTGGGTGATATGGTCACAGTTGTATAGACCAAGCAGTGGGTGATGTGGTCATAGTTGTATAGACCAGGCAGTGGGTGATATGGTCATAGTTGTATAGACCAGGCAGTGGGTGATATGGTCATAGTTGTATAGACCAAGCAGTGGGTGATATGGTCACAGTTGTATAGACCAGGCAGTGGGTGATGTGGTCATAGTTGTATAGACCAAGCAGTGGGTGATATGGTCATAGTTGTATAGACCAGGCAGTGGGTGATATGGTCACTAGTTGTATAGACCAGGCAGTGGGTGATAGTGGTCATAGTTGTATCGACCAAGCAGTGGGTGATATGGTCCATAGTTGTATAGACCAAGCAGCACTCGCTGGGTGATATGGTCAGTGTCCAGCTGGCAGCTTTACTTCCCCAGACATTTCCCAGCACCCATTATTTTAGGCTGGGTCAACCTGGGAGTCGAGGCCAATTAAAAACGCCCCAACTCCACCATGTCCAGCCACTATTGATTATCTACAGAACTGACCTACAATGCTGGACAGATATGCTGCTGCAATTATAGTATAATTTGGCACCATCCTCTCATAAGTTCCCTCCAACCAAAATTCTCATGTTACCATGAGGTTAGTCATGTCTTGTGTCCGATTGTATGACTGGTGGCTTTAAAAAACACATACAGCGCTTGGCCATCAGTTGGGATTCTGTGGCCAAAGGAATGCAACTGATTTTGGAGGGCTGCAGGACCTCACCTGTGACATTTTTGAATTTTTAAGAATAGTAGCACCAGGGTCCTTGTGTTTGTTGTGTGCTGACACATATTTTCTAGCCACAATGTCTACTATGTCACTTGTGGTTGTTGTGTGCTGACACATATGTTTGTTGTGTGCTGACACATATTTTCTAGCCACAATGTCTACTATGTCACTTGTGTTTGTTGTGTGCTGACACATATTTTCTAGCCACAATGTCTACTATGTCACTTGTGGTTGTTGTGTGCTGACACATATGTTTGTTGTGTGCTGACACATATTTTCTAGCCACAATGTCTACTATGTCACTTGTGTTTGTTGTGTGCTGACACATATTTTCTAGCCACAATGTCTACTATGTCACTTGTGTTTGTTGTGTGCTGACACATATTTTCTAGCCACAATGTCTTCTATGTCACTTGTGTTTGTTGTGTGCTGACACATATGTTTGTTGTGTGCTGACACATATGTTTGTTGTGTGCTGACACATATTTTCTAGCCACAATGTCTACTATGTCACTTGTGTTTGTGTTCTTGTGAAGCTAACAAATTCCACTTTTCATTTTTGCTAATTTGCTGATTGTATTGTTACAGCTTTGTATGTCAATCTGTTTCATTTCTCAAGTTAAACACAATCTAGATATAAGATACATACATGCCTAAGTTAGATACACACATGATACAACTTATTTACATGTCCAAGTTAGACACAGACATGATACAACATATTTACATGTTTAAGTTAGACAGGTTTGATACAACGTATTTACATGTTTAAGTTAGATAGGCTTGATACAACATACTTACATGTCCAAGTTAGACAGGCTTGATACAACATATTTACCTGTCCAAGTAAGACAGACTTGATACAACATATTTACATATCTAAGTTAGATATACTAGATACAACATATTTACATGACCAAGTTAGATACAGTCTTATACAACATATTTACGTATCCAAGTTAGACAGGCTAGATATGACAGTCTCAAGGCACTCACTAAATGATGCTACATTATCCCAATGACAACAGAATGATGACAAACCTCTATGCCTGATGTTGACTGGCCTGGAGATGCTGCGTGACTGTCCTTCCAGCCAGCCTCTCACTTGAATATTCACCTCAATTTGTGGCATATGTGTCAGCACCTTGTATGCCTGCAATGGAAGTCATTTGTCCACAATCATCATTTTATTTTAGGATCCAGCAACAGGAAAAAGCTATTGGTGCAGATACGAGCAAAAGTCAATATGTAATAGGAATTTTATTATAAAATGCATGGAAGAGTACGGACAATGGACAGTCTTATTTCAGAACACAATTTGGCTCTTAAGCAATACCCCATGTAAGGGTTGTGAGGATCATGCAGTTTGTGCATGCGCAATAGAGACTACAAAATGGCTGCCCCAACTTGCACCGTAGAAGAACAATGAGGCATTATTAATTTTTGTGTGGCCAGAGAGTGTGAAACCTTGTGAAATCTGCAGAAGAATGATGGTTCAGTATGAAGACAGTTGTTTGAGTCAGGGGAGAATGTATGAATAGGTAGAAAGATTTAAAAAAGGAGGACAAAACATCATTGATGAATCTGCTAGGAAGGTAATGATGACCATCTTTTGAGATATCAAGGGCCCTATATTGGTGCATTTTCAGGAAAGGTGTGAAATTAAGACCATTGCTTGATACAACAGGCTAGTGAACACACTGAAGTCAGCGATATGATCACAATGTCTGCGTACGTCTCTGAAAAGGAGTAATGCTTGCTGCATGACAATGCCCGCCCTCATACAGCTGCACATACAGTGGATACACTACGTGTTCTGAAATTTGAAACATCCAGCCTTCAGTTCAGAATTGGCACCATTGGACTTTCAGTTGTTTGGACCTTGAACTAACATTTGTGGGTTCAGAGGTTTGCAGATGACAACCAGGTAATGGACGATGATGCAAAATTGAATTAATGTACGAGATACCAGAGAGAAACAAATTTAGTCATTACTTTGTACAGGCTAGGTCACAGTCATAACATCATCTTTGATCTTCTCTAAATATACATTTAGTTATTTATCATGGTGGAAACCATTTTCGTTTGTTGTCGTTTGGGAAAAACAAAAACAGCACCAAAATTATGGTTTCTAAAAAAAAAAAATATGTTTTGAACTGGATTAAGTGAATTCACAAAACAGGCTTGTATTTTTTAAGCTGAAAGAAGTTGTATTTATACAAACTGCTTTTATGTAGTGTATCTGCTTCATGACTATTTTGTTTAATATGCATACACAAACTGTTTTATTTGATACATTCAAACAAACTGATTTTATTCAATACACATACACAAACTGTTTGTATTTAATACATTCACACAAACTATTTTTGTTTAATACACACACTGCAAACTCTTTCTGTTTAATATATTCACACAAACTGTTTCTGTTTAATATATTCACACAAACTGTTTCTGTTTAATGTATTCACACAAACTGTTTTTGTTTAATGTATTCACACAAACTGTTTTTGTTTAATGTATTCACACAAACTGTTTCTGTTTAATGTATTCACACAAACTGTTTTGTTTAATGTATTCACACAAACTGTTTTGTTTAATGTATTCACACAAACTGTTTTGTTTAATGTATTCACACAAACTGTTTCTGTTTAATGAATTTACACAAACAGCCTTTGTGAAACACTTTCAAAACAATTCAAACCTGGTCAATGTGTTCTGGGCTCATCTCTGCATCCAACATGGCTGAGAATGCATTAAACTTCCCATCACAAGTGGCTATCAACTCCGGTAAGTTGTCTATAGATCTCACATCTGAGGAAACCTGTTGCTCTAGACCCTTTCTCCTGTGTTCTGAAGAAATGATAGGCAGACGCTTCAGTAGCCACTAACAATCACTGACTGACAACAATTGCTCACAGATGTAGCTGTATCAATCTATAACACACACCATGTATATCATCTTCTATTCTATTTGAGATGTTGATTCTAGTGATGTTTCTTACAATATCCAGGACTCCTAGATTTGAATAGATGTTTCCCACCAAGTGAAACTGCCAGGACTGACAAACATCACCATCGTGAAATGAACTGCAGCACATTTATTTGGCATACTATCACAGGAAGGCTGCAGGGAACATGGGGGAAATGTGTATGTTTGTGTGCGAGTGCACACATTTATATGTAGAGCTGTCACTAATTGTTTGCCTTTCTTCTTCATCTGCCTTTTTTTAACACCACACGCCCCCTCCCCAATCCCCTTTATTGGAGCATAAGCCATTAATCAACTCTTTTCAATGGAACCAAATCCTCCTATCTTTTACTATCTCCTGCAGCCCTCTTCATGTCGTCCCTATATTATTCCTCCATCTTTAATTCTTGTCTCCATGTGTTTGCAGAGGTTCCTCTAGTTTGTTGAACCTGTGGGCTCCAGAGAACATACATTCTAGTTCTACTATCATCAGGTTTTCTCCATGTGTCTAATCCAGCATGAGCATCTTTTCCTCACCTCCTCATTCAATGGAATCTGCTGTCTAGTTCGGTCCCTAAGCTCGAATTAGTTATTCTCTCATATAATTTAAGACTTTCTATTCTGCTGAAACTACATTTACATAATGTAGGCTTTACATCCCATTTCTGCTATGACTATCCCGGCATGCCAGGATTAAATTATTTACACTATTAACAATTAAGAGTAGAACATACAGAACAATAAAACAGACTCATTTTATAAATAGAAGCTTTCAAAATCACTGTCTTTCAGTGTGTATTGTGTCCGCCTGCATGTGCACACGAACACACATATAAATGAATTACTGATATAAATAAATGACTTATAAAGATAGCACTATCACCTGTAGGGAGTCGTAATAAACCAACTCCAAGTCACAGTGTCTGATTGAACTATAATCTTTTGTCACTGAAAATAAACCACTGCATGTGCATAAACTGCTAAGGGCAGTGAACACGGTTTCACAAGCCCAACAAACCTGGTTCGAAGTCAGCGGCTGGTGATTTGGCAGCAGATCGCTTGGCATTGATTTTCACAATGGTATGATCCATCGGCCATTCAGAAATAATGGCAAACTACCGAACGTAAACTTGCTTAGAAAATCACAAACAGCAAATAAATGCTGGGTGATTTTTAAGTCTTAAATAATAGGACATGCAGCTAGCAGACATAGCCAAAGCTATTTGGTTTATTATTATCTAGTGTGGCTATCTTCATCAGGAGCATTGATGCTACTACAGCAGGATTCTCCTTGTGAGCAAATGCTAAGGTGCTTTAAATTTGTTGTAGTAACACTGAAAACACAATCTGTCTATGGTAAATCTGCCAGCCCAATGATCAGCTATCAATACAATTATTCCTGAAATATATGGTAAAACAACTGGTCAGATAAGAACATGAAACTAAAGATGACAAATGTAACAGATTATCTGAAACAGTCAACAGACCTGATCAGAAAAATGTAAAAGATTACCTGAAGAAGTAGGTGTGGTATGGTTGTACATGGGGAAGCTGTAACAGACTGGAGTCATACCACCACTGCCCCTGTATCACCATCTGAATGAGGACAATCACGTTCAAGGATGTTACAAGCCATCCCTGGTCCGCAGACACATCCAGCATTGCCTGTGGAGATAATCAGGGCTCCAGTAATGAGGTAAGGAAAATATTTTACACTGTGAATTACAATACAGTCCCTTATAATTTTTCAAGTTATGTTTCATGCCCTTTATGGTGTTAATTATTTAGTCATTAGTCGTGATTCTGACTTCTCAGCGAAGAGTTACACCATAATATTCCGCTCCCATGCCAGTGAATATCACAAAATGCTTCTCATTGTCCTTTGTGGTGTATCACCATAGATCAGTAGTTTCTTGCTACCATTTTAGGGTTGAACTTGCAAGCCATAAGTCAAAATTCTAATGAAACATAGTAACTGTAATTAATGTGTAAAAAATTTTAATAACACTTAATGATTTAGCTACCATGCAATAACATAACAATAAATACCAATTCGCACCGAGGTGATGTAATATCTACATGAACGGCTCTGTGCTAAGAGGCAAAAGAAGTACCTGTAGGTTCATAGTAAAGGTTAATGGATGGTGTTTAGTGCAGGAGAGCTTGGCATATGATACCACAAAATGTATTCTGAGAATGGAGATGGAAGGTAGTCACTGCGGTGTTGAACTGGCTGGAGCACAAACAGCACACACATGTCGTGATCACAACAGGTTCACAGAGCATGCTGAAAAGGGTGAAGAGTTTGCTTAATGCACAGTGCCATGCCTCAATTTAAAGAATCAAAGACAAGGAGTATCCACTGGATATTTTCCCCAGGCCATGCCGTTGTGTTGGGAAATGAGAAGGCAGAGGTGGACAGGGTTTGCGCTCTACATGCCAACTCTCAGGCAGACACACAACACGTTTCAGCTTTTTCATATGCCTGTGCCAACTTTGGGCTTAAAATCAACTTGGAGAAGACTGTAGTTATGTACCAGCCAGCTCCAGAGGATTAATCGCACTGAGCCAAATATCAAATTGAATGGTCATAGACTAAGTGTTGTGGACAAATTCACCTATCTTGGCAGCTCTGTGTCACAAGCTGCCACAATTGATGACGAAGTGAATGCAAGAATCTCAAAGGCCAGCATGGCCTTTGGAAGACTGTACAAGAATGTGTGGGACAGAAATGGAATAAGCCTGCAAACAAAGCTGAAAGTCCACAAAGCTGTCTTATTATCCACACTGCTATATGCTTGTGAAACTTGGACTGTTTATCAGCGACACGCCAGGAAATGAAACCAATACCACATAGTCTGCTCCAGGAAGCTATTGAAGATTAAATGGCAAGACAAGATCCCAGACACTGAAGTCCTAGAAACAGCGTCCATGCCAAGTATCCGTACCCTACTAATTCTTAGCTTCGCTGGGCTGGTCACTTGACTTGCATGCCAGATCACAGGCTCCCTAAACAAATTTTTTACAGTGAACTGCGTTGTGGTCAACACTACCTGGGCGGTCAAAGGAAACGCTTTAAAGACACTCTGAAGATCTCACTAAAAGCTTTTGGAATTCTTTACGACACCTGGGAGACTGCTGCCAAAGACCGAAGTTCGTGGCGTGCATCATTATGCAAGGGTGCAGTCACTTGTGAAGCAAACAGGACTGCGAGAGCTGTAAAGCTGTGAAAAAAAGACTGGACAGAAAAACCACTGCAGGAGATCCTCCTCCTGGAACATCAAGCATTCTTTGCCCACATTGTCAAAGAACATTTTGAATAAAAATAGGCTTTACCAGCCATCTTAGAACTCACGGCTGCAACCTTTCGACCCCCCTGAATGAAATGAATTGTCATCATCATTCTTGATGGACAAACACCATAGTGTGGAAGAACAGACACACCATCACTGTCTGAGGAGAATGGTGCAGTGACCAGAGGATCTGGCCAATACTCATTATTCCAAGGAAAGGTCAGAAGGACACATATCAGATTGCAGCTGCTACCATCAGTATTGGGATCCTTTTCTGGTCATTGACTATCAGGCCGGAGCGCGCATGGGAATGGTTAAATGTTAATGGTGAAACATGGCCAGTCATGCTTATCAATATAGCACATGATGATGATGTCATTATGTATGGATCAGAATGGCAGAGAGCAGTGACAAGTTGAAATGCCTAAACTGACATCCCTCCATCAACCTGCCTAATGGCAAATACTTCTCCATATTCTGGTCAGTTATCAAACATACCTGCTAGTCTGAAACACTCTTGGAGATGCCAGACCAGTATAATATAAGCTTGCACACTTGAGCTAGACACGATCTTAGCAGGCACTGAGATAGTGTCACTAGAACAATCTGGCAGCAGACTCCAAGGTCAAATGTGTAAGAGGGACGGATCAGTAACAACCAGGTAAACTGTGCTGACAGGTGAACCTCTCTCCCCCCCCAACTGCATGAAAACACACACACACACCCCCCCCCCCCCCCCCCCCCCCCCCAAAAAAAAAAAAAAAAAAAAAAAAAAAAAAAGAGAGAACAACATATGATCGGCTGTTAGCATAAAAAGTTACTTCACATGCTGCAGAAAGTGTTGTACATTTGATTTTACCTGTAAGACTCGAATAGCCTGATCCAACACAGATTTAGTATCTGTATGATAGTCTGATGAAGGCAATGGCAGACGACAAAAGTAGGCCTGCAGCAAGATATTTGTCTTGGTGTGGGCTGAATCCAAGGCAGACTGGTTCACCTCCAGAGGTAGCTGACTAGCCAGGTCACTGCCATGTTTAGATTAGACAAATTCATATTAATAATTATATTTGTATTTGCTATAGTTGTTAAATGTGAAAGATAGACAGCAGGTAAGATAAACTGTTTGTGTAAGATTATTTTCTTCTATTCTTTATACTTGTTGTATTTGTTAGCATCAAATTAAAAAACAAAGAGCTTTGGTGTCTTGTATTACTAATTTCAAGATTTGTATTTACTACTGACTGTCTTCACCAAGCAACCAACCAAACCAATAGACTGTCTAATAAATTGCACCCTCACATATCCACTCATGCGCTTGTGTGAGCCAGGATTGGTACGTTGTAGTAAAAATGCTGACTGTCCAAGCTGGTATCACGTAGGGTGCAGGCAGGTTTTTAAACAAAATCTATCAGATGCAACATTATATTTCTTTTCAATTGATTGTTAAAAAGAAGCCATGACTCCTGAAATGACAGAAAGAATTGTAATCACTCGGCCTCTCAAGCTACTATTGTATGCTGAGAACATTAGACTACTGGCATTATTTGATGTGACAATGCTTCCAGTATATGATATGAGGGGAAACTACAGTAGTCACACCGGTCTACCAGCCCAGGGGTCGTGTGTTAAAGTTCCCACTGAGGGCTGTTTTATTGATCTGGGCTCCCAGGTCGAACCAGCAAAAAACAGGTACCAGGAAATGTTTGGGGAAGCAGAGGCAGCTGGCGTGATACTGACCACATCAGCCACTGAGTGCCGTCTTTAAAAGATTGTGGCTAGCAACTTATGCCCCATATGTCTCAAGGAGTGTAAACAAGGGCTCCTTTACTTGTTTATTTTCACACACCATATAGCAAAATCACCTCAAGGCAGGGGGAAAAGACCCTTCACTTATGTTGTTGTTGCTATATAAGTGCTTTTCAATCAGTAAAGCAACAAGACCTGCCACATGCATGTAATAATAATTATTATTCATAAGACCTGGGAGCCCAAGTTCTTGCCAAACAAATCTCTGCCTCAAAGGGGATTCAAACACAGGGCCCGCAGGCAAGCATGCCAGCCACTGCACTACCACAGCTTCCACTGTGACAATGTTAATGACTGGCAATGTTTAGATTTATGAGTGAATAATCAGATTCGTGTGGCATGTCTTGTTAAGTTCATTATTAAAACATACTCATGCTAATGTACATGAAGTGTACCAAACACACAAGATCTCATCCAGAGTTGTGTGTTAAATGTGGAAGATGGATTGAACTTGAAACCAACATGGGGTATGAGATGACATGTTCATGACTGCTTGTAATCAACTACCAGGATGTGATGCTCGGGGCATGTGATGCTATTAAACGCAGGAGAGACTGAAGCAGGGCCTACATGTTACTGGTTACAGATACAGACATGGGTAATTCTAAGTTGACTGCTACCGTGAGGGTGTGAAGATTCACCCTTCAAATATGACACAACAAGGTGTGTTGACTAGCTCACTGCTTCACCTTTTCCACCCAGAACATTCTGAACATTACCCATCATCCAATCTATGAGTCTTTTAATATATTTTTAAGTACTGGAAGGCCCCGGTTAACGTCGGGGTTACGTTCTTGGAAAACGCGACTTTAAGTGAAACGACGTATAGCGAAACACTATACAGGTGTATACACAGGTGACGACGTTATGGCGGAACGTAGCAACGTAAAGTGAAGTTATGTCACACTGTCACGACATTGTAGTGAAATGACGTAAACCGAAGTGACGTATAGCGGGGCCTTCCAGTATCCAAAGTTGACTTCAGTTGCTTTCTTTAAATTATAAAACAAAAAGTGTTCGCTAGTAGAACATTGCAGTCTAGTCATACCGAATGTTTTTTTTAAAAGTTTTTTTTGTGTGTGGTCATACTAAACAAATGTGTTTAAAAGGCTCATGGTGAACTTTTCTATAAAAATTATTGCAACTAAAAATAACCATGCAACCTCTCTTGGAGGTCATGACCCACAGGTTTGAAATAACTAATGTAGAGTATACATAGCACTTAATGTCTCACATTTCATGCTAACTTATGGGTTTATACAGGGTAAAGTATCTGTCTCTACCACAATTTGTCACCCATAATACACAATAGATTATGCAACCACATGTATACAAAATTCAAGATGGCAAATCAGTCATGTGCTTATGTGGTTTGGTGCTGCAGTCAGCAGATCACATTCTCCAAAACTGCCAAAAATACGACATATCTAGGCAAACCTTCTGGCCTAGAGAAAAAAAACAGTGGAAGATAAACTCTTTGGACCACTGAGTGAACCAAAAATGACAATGAAGCTCATA
Organism: Cepaea nemoralis; assembly: GCA_014155875.1. Classification (NCBI taxonomy): domain Eukaryota; kingdom Metazoa; phylum Mollusca; class Gastropoda; order Stylommatophora; family Helicidae; genus Cepaea; species Cepaea nemoralis. The sequence continues at coordinate 530,462 of JACEFZ010012155.1, forward strand.
CAATTCCAATTCCAATTCTCAAAACAAAATTCCAAATTCAGCCTCGTTCAACCTGCTTCCTCAGCTGTGGTTATTGTTGAGGTCTGTAGTTTTTGTGGGTTCATTCACCCTAATTCTTGTCTGTGCGCTCTTACGAGTAAGTCCTATCTCGGACTGGTTATGTAGCTTTTGTGTCTGTGACGTCAGCAGAGGGATCGGTCGGCGGCTGTCCTTTGTGCATGTTTCCTCTTGTGGTTTTCTTTGTTGGCGCAGGCTCCTGGCTCGTCTGGCTTGACTTGTTGCAGTCCTTAAAAGGACTTTTTATTTGGTATTTTTGTCTTCTTATTTGTGGATTACCTGTAGAGGCTTTTCGAGGTGATATGCCTCCTTGCGCTTTCTTTCAGTCCGCTTCCCACGTTTGAGTTCTTGCTGTCTTTTGATTGCTTCCTCCGTGGTCAGCCATGGGATGACTTCTGCGTCATCTATATAGTATTGCCATGGGTGTTCGTCATCCTCGTTTTTTAAATCTGGTACTGTGGCGGTACGGCGGGACATTGGTTTCCCATTGAGTTTCTTGTACTTCTTTTCTTTTTCTTCCATGCACTTTCTGTATTCCTCGCACTTGAGTTCGTATTTCCTCGTTATCTCTGCATGCCATGCTGGTGTTATCGGATCGTCCTCTATGCCGTCGTCAGGGTGCTCATCTCGGTTTTCTTCAGATGTCTGGTGGGATATTGGCTTCCCTCTGAATGTCTTGGGTGTCGTGGTTGGGCTGCTGGCTTTCGCTTGCAGTTCAGGCTCGGTCTCTTGGTTTTCATCCTGCGATTTCTCTGTAATTTCTTGTTCGGCTTCTGTTGTTTTGTTTCGGAGTATTTCCATTTCAGCTTTCTGTAGTTCTCACTCTGATTTAATGGTTTGTAGGATCTCTTCGTTCTACTTCTTGCTTGATGTTTTGCTGAATCTCCTTTATTTCCGCCAGTAGTTTTTCGTTGTCGCTATTTGGAGTCATCGTCAGCAGTGCCTTGACTTGTCTCTTCAACTCGTCTATCTGTTTTTGCAGTTGATCTCTTTCAGCTTGTGCTATAGCCGTGGCTGTCTCACCCCTTCGCATTGCTTCCTTGACTGATGTCTTCATGGTAGTTGCGATCTTTAAGGCGTCTCTGTGTCGTTGCAGGTACGGACAGCCCAGGTATCTTGCTCCATGCTTGCCCAGGCAGTTGGTGCACTTTCTTTTGTTGAGACAACATTGCAGTTATAGATAAATTTCAAGCGAACAAAAGAAGAAGAAGTCAGCCATTACTATTTACTATGCTCCAATATGTCCCTGATTTCTGGTTGGCTGTGAGAACTATTAATCTGTCAGATTCCCTCATCTCTGTCTCACCATCTCAGATTGTGTGAACTATTAATCTGTCAGATTCCCTCATCTCTGTCTCACCATCTCAGATTGTGAGAACTATTAATCTGTCAGATTCCCTCATCTCTGTCTCACCATCTCAGATTGTGTGAACTATTAATCTGTCAGATTCCCTCATCTCTGTCTCACCATCTCAGATTGTGTGAACTAGGGACGGACATGAACTTACTGGGCATTTATATGGAGTTCACATTCCAGCTTGTACTCACCTGTTTATCTGGTCTTCGTTATGTCTAACTGGCAATTCTGCATATTCTGATGCATTCTAGAAAGTAAGAGAAAATTATAGTTAAGCCTGATTTGCCCCTAATCATTGCACACAACTGAAGGAACTGATACACCATGCAGGCAAACAAAGTTAACATGGTAAGCTGGGGACCAGAGCACTGGTATAACACAAACATCACCTTTAAAACCTGGTAGGGAGAGTTCTTTATCACTTGCCAGTGTATACAGAAGTCTAAATTCATGATTTGGTAGAACTGATTAAATCTGTGATAATTACCTGAGCTATAAAAATATACAAAGCATCAAAGGCGTCAATGAAAACTGATGGGACTGCAGAAGAAAAACTATCTCCATGTACCATATAATTAGTTTAGTTGGTTTCAGAATCCACTTCAGTGCACTCAGGATATTCCCACTGGGACTGTTGTAGAAAAACTATCTCAATGTAACACATAGTTAGTTTTGTTGGTTTCAGAATCCACTTCAGTGCACTTGGGATATTCCCACTGGGACTAGTTGTAGAAGAAACTATCTCAATGTAACACATAATTAGTTTTGTTGATTTCAGAATCCACTTCAGTGCACTTGGGATATTCCTACACATACTCTGCCTCCCTCCTCACAAGCCACTGAATAGCTTCCACACTGACAGTTCCGACAGTAGTCATATTGAAAGTCCACCTGGCTTGCCCTCTACAAGTTGAATGATGTCCACACCCTCTACTCACTTCCTTCTGACCCAGCCTCTCCAGATATAGGTAGTCTAACTCTCCAGATATAGGTAGTCTATCTCTCCAGATATAGGTAGTCTATCTCTCCAGATATAGGTAGTCTATCTCTCCAGATATAGGTAGTCTATCTCTCCAGATATAGGTAGTCTATCTCTCCAGATATAGGTAGTCTATCTCTCCAGATATAGGTAGTCTAACTCTCCAGATATAGGTAGTCTAACTCTCCAGATATAGGTAGTCTAACTCTCCAGATATAGGTAGTCTATCTCTCCAGATATAGGTAGTCTAACTCTCCAGATATAGGTAGTCTAACTCTCCAGATATAGGTAGTCTATCTCTCCAGATATAGGTAGTCTATCTCTCCAGATATAGGTAGTCTATCTCTTCAGATATAGGTAGTCTAACTCTCCAGATATAGGTAGTCTATCTCTCCAGATATAGGTAGTCTAACTCTCCAGATATAGGTAGTCTATCTCTCCAGATATAGGTAGTCTATCTCTCCAGATATAGGTAGTCTATCTCTCCAGATTTAGGTAGTCTATCTCTCCAGATATAGGTAGTCTATCTTTTCAGTTGCACTCTCCACCTGGTCCCAGAAAGCCTCCATCACTCTTATCATAAAGTGGCTCTCCATCTAGTCCCAGAGAGCCTTGATCACTATTATCATAAAATAAATCTCCATCCAGCAGCAGCAGCCAATCTGTCCATCTGTTTAGTGCTCAGAACACCTGCATGCTCTGGGCAGAATATCCATAATATGCTCACAACCTGCATCTTACCAAGCAATGCAAGCCACCCTGCTTGAAACATGTGAATTTCCACTTTCCGAAGCATCCTCCACAAGTCCACTACAAACATATTTGGCTGAACTGCTCTCCAACTACTGGAAGGCTGTCATCACAGATTCAACTTCCATTTTCATGCTAGATGTTGTTGTATACGCCAGACTCTCCTCTTTTCAACTGCCATATGTCTGTGTAATGAAAGTCCAATGACTGGTTTCACCTGTCACCACAGACCCATTAGTGTATATATAATCACTTTGCCAGGGTGTCAGTGGTAACACATCTCACAAGTAAAATATAATAGTAGCATCACCTTGCGCCAGTAGACTAGTGCTACATTAGCAACACACTGTATAGTTGGGCAAGCTTGTGAAACATACACAGGATGCAATGTAGCCATCGATTATCATCATGGAAAATAAGTTGCTGCAAAAACATAATTTGATGATACCCAACAGCATTTGGAGCAAAGTTCCAAAAAGTGAACCAAATTTTGAGTCTCATACACTGAAGGTAGTGTAAATGGTAGTGGTAACGTTGACAATGATGATGATAATGACAGTATAATGAAAAACTGTTCTGTCCCTGACAGTATGGAAAAACGTAAAGGACCCTTTTACATGTCTTGAAGTTTAGTGGGTATATGTGGCTAGACACATCTCTGTACACACCAGTGGGTATATGTGGCTAGACACATCTCTGTACACACCAGTGGGTATATGTGGCTAGACACATCTCTGTACACACCAGTTGGTATATGTGGCTAGCCACATCTCTGTACACACCAGTGGGTATATGTGGCTAGCATTATCTCTGTACACACCAGTGGGTTTATGTTGCTAGCCTCATCTCTGTACACACCAGTGGGTATATGTGGCTAGCCTTATCTCTGTACACACCAGTCGGCACTCACTGGGTGATGATGTCTGTACACACCAGTGGGTTTATGTTGCTAGCCACATCTCTGTACACACCAGTGGGTATATGTGGCTAGCCACATCTCTGTACACACCTGTGGGTTTATGTTGCTAGCCACATCTCTGTACACACCAGTGGGTTTATGTTGCTAGCCACATCTCTGTACACACCAGTGGGTATATGTGGCTAGCCTTATCTCTGTACACACCAGTGGGTTTATGTGGCTAGCCTCATCTCTGTACACACCAGTGGGTATATGTGGCTAGACATATCTCTGTACACACCAGTGGGTATATGTGGCTAGCCTTATCTCTGTACACACCAGTGGGTATATGTGGCTAGCCTTATCTCTGTACACACCAGTGGGTATATGTGGCTAGACACATGTCTGTACACACCAGTGGGTATATGTGGCTAGCCTTATCTCTGTACACACCAGTGGGTATATGTGGCTAGCCTTATCTCTGTACACACCAGTGGGTATATGTGGCTAGCCTTATCTCTGTACACACCAGTGGGTATATGTGGCTAGCCTTATCTCTGTACATACCAGTGGGTATATGTGGCTAGCCTTATCTCTGTACACACCAGTGGGTATATGTGGCTAGACACTTCTCTGTACACACCAGTGGGTATATGTGGCTAGACACATCTCTGTACACACCAGTGGGTATATGTGGCTAGACACATCTCTGTACACACCAGTGGGTATATGTGGCTAGACACATCTCTGTACACACCAGTGGGTATATGTGGCTAGCCACATTTCTGTACACACCAGTGGGTTTATGTTGCTAGCCACATTTCTGTACACACCAGTGGGTATATGTGGCTAGCCTTATCTCTGTACACACCAGTGGGTTTATGTGGCTAGACACATCTCTGTACACACCAGTGGGTATATGTGGCTAGACACATCTCTGTACACACCAGTGGGTATATGTGGCTAGACACATCTCTGTACACACCAGTGGGTATATGTGGCTAGACACATCTCTGTACACACCAGTGGGTATATGTGGCTAGACACATCTCTGTACACACCAGTGGGTATATGTGGCTAGACAGATCTCTGTACACACCAGTGGGTATATGTGGCTAGACACATCTCTGTACACACCAGTGGGTATATGTGGCTAGACACATCTCTGTACACACCAGTGGGTATATGTGGCTAGACACATCTCTGTACACACCAGTGGGTATATGTGGCTAGACACATCTCTGTACACATCAGTGGGTATATGTGGCTAGACACATCTCTGTACACACCAGTGGGTATATGTGGCTAGACACATCTCTGTACACACCAGTGGGTATATGTGGCTAGCCACATCTCTGTACACACCAGTGGGTATATGTGGCTAGACACATCTCTGTACACACTAGTGGGTATATGTGGCTAGCCACATTTCTGTACACACCAGTGGGTTTATGTTGCTAGCCACATTTCTGTACACACCAGTGGGTATATGTGGCTAGCCTTATCTCTGTACACACCAGTGGGTTTATGTGGCTAGACACATCTCTGTACACACCAGTGGGTATATGTGGCTAGACACATCTCTGTACACACCAGTGGGTATATGTGGCTAGACACATCTCTGTACACACCAGTGGGTATATGTGGCTAGACACATCTCTGTACACACCAGTGGGTATATGTGGCTAGACACATCTCTGTACACACCAGTGGGTATATGTGGCTAGACAGATCTCTGTACACACCAGTGGGTATATGTGGCTAGACACATCTCTGTACACACCAGTGGGTATATGTGGCTAGACACATCTCTGTACACACCAGTGGGTATATGTGGCTAGACACATCTCTGTACACACCAGTGGGTATATGTGGCTAGACACATCTCTGTACACACCAGTGGGTATATGTGGCTAGACACTTCTCTGTACACACCAGTGGGTTTATGTGGCTAGACACATCTCTGTACACACCAGTGGGTTTATGTGGCCAGCCTTATCTCTGTACACACCAGTGGGTATATGTTGCCAGCCACATCTCTGTACACACCAGTCGGCACTTACTATGTGATGATGTCTGTACACACCAGTCGGCACTTACTATGTGATGATGTCTGTACACACCAGTCGGCACTCACTGGGTATATGTTCCCAGCCACATATCTGCAATAACCAGGTTGAGTGTGTCCATGTAACAACTGGATTTGACAGCAGTTAAAGCAATAACCAGGTTGGGTGGGTCCATGTAACAACTGGTTGGGACAACAGTTAAAGCAATAACCAGGTTGGGTGGGTTCATGTAACAACTGGTTGGGACAGCAGTTAAAGCAATAACCAGGTTGAATGGGTTCATGGAGTAACTGGTTGGGACAACAGTTAAAGCAATAACCAGGTTGGGTGGGGTCATGTAACAACTGGTTGGGACAGCAGTTAAAGCAATAACCAGGTTGGGTGGGTTCATGTAACAACTGGTTGGGACAGCAGTTAAAGCAATAACCAGGTTGAGTGGGTTCATGTAACAACTGGTTGGGACAGCAGTTAAAGCAATAACCAGGCTGAGTGGGTTCATGTAACAACTGGATGGGACAGCAGTTAAAGCAATAACCAGGCTGAGTGGGTTCATGTAACAACTGGATGGGACAGCAGTTAAAGCAATAACCAGGCTGAGTGGGTTCATGTAACAACTGGATGGGAGAGCAGTTAAATCAATAACCAGCTTAAGTGGGTTCATGTAACAACTGGATGGGACAGCAGTTAAAGCAATAACCAGGTTGGGTGGGTTCATGTAACAACTGGTTGGGACAGCAGTTTAAGCAATAACCAGGCTGAGTGGGTTCATGTAACAACTGGATGGGACAGCAGTTAAATCAATAACCAGCTTGAGTGGGTTCATGTAACAACTGGATGGGACAGCAGTTAAAGCAATAACCAGGTTGGGTGGGTTCATGTAACAACTGGTTGGGACAACAGTTAAAGCAATAACCAGGCTGAGTGGGTTCATGTAACAACTGGATGGGACAGCAGTTAAAGCAATAACCAGGCTGAGTGGCATGTAACAACTGGATGGGACAGCAGTTAAATCAATAACCAGCTTGAGTGGGTTCATGTAACAACTGGATGGGACAGCAGTTAAAGCAATAACCAGGTTGGGTGGGTTCATGTAACAACTGGTTGGGACAGCAGTTTAAGCAATAACCAGAATAGGAATTGGTTGGAACAGCAGGACTGAAGAGACTGGAGTCAACATCTACGTACAGTAAGAGTAAATAATATTATATGTTAAACGATGGTGATGGTACACACATAAGACAACTTACCGACATAGCATCAATCAGCTCTGGAATGGTACAGTCTGACTTCATGACATCACTAAACAGGCGCATGGTGCTGTGCTTCAGATAGTAATAGGAGGAGATACGGCCAAGTGTCAGTGGATTGATGCTCCGATTGTCCTAGAAGTGGAAAACAAGAGCTCACCTCAGACATTATAATATTGTCTTCCTAATACACTACACAAGAAAAAAGTTAGACGTCATACTGTGCATCTACATCAGCTAGATTTGAGGACAAACTATACCTGCTACATATGATGATAAATTATACATCTGAGAATAAACTTTATGGAGATGACAATGGGTTCATGTTGACTGCTACTTTCTATAGATATATTAATATTTATGTCAAAAGGTGCATGAAGAAGAAGAAGAATATGTCAGAAGCATAATAGAATGTGTCACTTGATGAACAGCACTTGATAACAGAAAGCCACTGCCATGTGAAATAGGAAATAAGCCAGTAAATACCACTTATGTAGTTCAATGCTGACTGTGACTGAGAGAACATACTAAATGCCACTTTGTTGCTACATTTGAAACATGGCAGAAAATAGTAAATGCCATATGAAAATTGTGGAATGAGAAATGATCAATACTATACTTTGTCTAATCTTGATAGGAGAAATAATACACAGTAGTAAATGACACAAGACAGTAAGTGCCATGTTTTATCTGATTCTCCTTGTACATGAGGAAATGTAAATTATCACCCTATGTCTAATTCTACTGGAACATCTAGAGTACAGTGCACCCTTCTCTGTATTCTAATCTTCTCTTTAAAATATGGATGCACTTTATATTCACAATGTAATTGTTTCGATTTTTCCAGGAAAAGCCTACTTTTAGCATTAATTAAACAATGAGATAAGTAAACATACTTTTTCCCGCTCACTTTGAACTGGAGCATAGTCCAGACATATTCTATTATCACTAGAAGTTGCTACTACTAGTGACAGCACTGGACTAGTTTTGCATGAAGGTTAGCTTTTCCTATTACCATTGTCCCTCGTCATCAAGCAAACCCACTCCAACTTCTAGTTAACATTTAAGTCAAACTGACCAGCGGATGGAATGAACCCACTCCGACTTCTGGTCAACATTTAAGTCCAACTGACCAGAGGGTGGAATGAACCCACTCCGACTTCTAGTCAACATTTAGGTCCAACTGACTAGCGGATGGAATGAACCCACTCCAACTTCTAGTCAACATGTAAGTCCAACTGACCAGTGGGTGGAATGAACCCACTCCAACTTCTAGTCAACATTTAGGTCCAACTGACCAGTGGATGGAATGAACCCACTCCAACTTCTAGTCAACATTTAAGTCCAACTTACCAGCGGGTGGAATGAACCCACTCCAACTTCTAGTCAACATTTAAGTCCAACTTACCAGCGGGTGGAATGAACCCACTCCAACTTCTGGTCAACATTTAAGTCCAACTTACCAGCGGGTGGAATGAACCCACTCTGACTTCTAGTCAACATTTAAGTCCAACTGACCAGTGGGTGGGATGAACCCACTCCGACTTCTCGTCAACATTTAAGTCCAACTGACCAGCGGGTGGAATGAACCCACTCCGACTTCTAGTCACCATTTAGGTCCAACTGACCAGCATGTGGAATGAACCCACTAAAGTCGTAGTCCAGAAGAGAAAGTTAAGCCGGTTAAACCTCTCAGTATAGATACATAAGCAAGCTGTTATGCAAACACAACAAGTTACATTCAAGTCATTGAGTTAAGTGGCCATATGAATACTTAAAATAATTTATATCAGGAGTAGGTATCTCTTGGATTCATTCAAAGCAGGATAATTCTAAAATTATTTCACAATGTAAATAATCTGGACAGCTTGCAAACATAAGCAGCCCCGCTGCAACATTTTAGCTTCATTACTAGTGAATGAGATACCTGTATTTATGAGCTACCGCTGCGCACTAGAAATTCAATTTTACCTTCAAATCTGACTACCATAAAGTCTGTGCATCAAACTCCTATGCACAATATAGTCCAAATTTTATGGTAATTGGTTTATGAAAAAACATAATAAATGACATTCTGTCTGCTGCTGAATTGGAAACGTGACAGACAACAGTAAATACGACTTTATTCTTTCCACATGTGAAAGGAAAACAAAATGCTGTTCTGTGTCTGCTATCACTCTGTACATATTGAGAATAGAATAATAGATAAAACTGATATTGAAACATGCGATCAGTTAAATGCCACTCTATGCATATTACTGAATGAGGAAAACGTGGCTACAAATAATAAGTGCTGCTTTGCGTCTGATACTAATTGAAACAAGTAGAAAAAAAACATAAGTTTAACCAGTACGTCTGCTACCAAAACATGATACAAGATACGAGAGCAAGAGGGAGCCGGAGAATAAAAACGGTCTGAGGACAAGACATAGAACAATCACAAAGAATAGATTACACAATTTATTGCCTGGCATATTTCGCTGCATCTCGTCAGGTACATACTACAGAATTCAAACAATATAAAGTGAAATAACTAGATGGAAAGATATTAACCAGTACCACCCACTGGAATGTCAACTGCTCCTCCCCACGACACTTGATGTCAAAAGTGAAAGATGATGATGACCAAAATAAAAGGTGTTAAATGCCATTCTATGAAGAATTCAACTTGGCATGAGAAAGTAACACAAATGTCACACTGTGTATGGCACTGGCAGAATATCATACATATCACTCTATGACACTGGAAAATACAGGAAACAGTATATGTCACTCTAAATTTACCTGGAACGTGAAAAGACAGAATACAACCACTATCTAATAATTATCTTTATGACATCTTGTATCATGCTGGTAGATACTAGTAGGGTTTCATTAAATGCGGTGGTAAACATCAACTGCTCAGGCAGCTGCCATGGAGTACATACGGGATACTAGGTCCTTTTATTCCACTTTGACAGACAATACTTTTGCTTCACTGGAGTTTAGAACCCATGTACCTTCATGTGAGACACTGGTTTTCAAACTCTATTCATAAGTGCTCCTATTAAAATAAATCCCACTACAGCCTGATATTGAAACAGAACTGTGTGAGAGGATAACACATGCCACATTAGTCTATTACTGAAACAGAACCATGAATGCCACTATAAGCTTGATATTGAAACAAAGCAATTAAAGAGGATAATAAATCTCACATTAAGCCTTATATTGAAACTGAACCAGGCAAGAGTATAGTAAAAGTTAAGTTTCGCCTGGTTAATAAGGGATCAGAATGTCTGTCTCACATATTGTAGCATGTGTGTTCAATCTTCAGCAAGGTTCCAGGATAAAAAAAATCCTAGCCTGTATCCTACATGGCAACTTCTTGGGAAAATGGCCTTTATTCCACTGCCAGAAAAAAATGTCTGGTACACACCAGCAATGATATGGATGGAATAATGAAATGAAAGCAAACTAATTAGTACACGAGGACAGAAAACATTCTACACTATGCCTGATATGAAAGATAGATACACACCACTCTATGCCTGAAACCAAACTGAAATATTACAAATTCTACTTTATGTCTCCATCAGATTAGTTGGATTAAGGGCCACTATCATCACACTTGAGGAAGGAGATCACCTACTACTGCTTCAATCGCCTCCATTGTAAGATTACATTAGAAGAGTCTATCTCAGTGCACTAACTCTGTAGCACTGGCTAGAATCCCAATGTGTGAAACCAGAATCACACTTGCTATAAACATTCTGTTTTAGGAAGAAGCTACCCTGTTCCACACCTTGAAGTATCCCAGGTATATGGTTAAAAAAGTCAGTCACATGTCTTCACAAAATGTTGAAATCAACCCCAGCATTTATTGGTCTTTTTGTGATTTTCTAGGCAATTTTACATTCAGTAGTTTGCCATTGCTTTCTTAACAACCGAAGCTCATACCCTTGTAAACATCAATGCAAGCTATGCTGCTTCTAAATCGTGCTGCGGCTGATTTTGAACCCAGTATGCAGGATTGTGAAATTGTGTTCACTGCCTCTAAGCTGGTAATTTGGTGCTAGTCTCATATGTGTAGAGACCAATGGGCACTAGATGGATGATGTGGTCAATATCACATCAGCTGCCTTGACTTTAGAGACCAATGGGCACTTGATGGATGGTGTGCTCAATATCACATCAGCTGCCTTGACTTTAGAGACCAATGGGCACTTGATGGATGGTGTGCTCAATATCACATCAGCTGCCTTGACTTTAGAGACCAATGGGCACTAGATGGATGGTGTGCTCAATATCACATCAGCTGCCTTGACTTTAGAGACCAATGGGCACTAGATGGATGGTGTGGTCAATATCACATCAGCTGCCTTGACTTTAGAGACCAATGGGCACTAGATGGATGGTGTGCTCAATATCACATCAGCTGCCTTGACTTTAGAGACCAATGGGCACTAGATGGATGGTGTGGTCAATATCACATCAGCTGCCTTGACTTTAGAGACCAATGGGCACTAGATGGATGGTGTGGTCAATATCACATCAGCTGCCTTGACTTTAGAGACCAATGGGCACTAGATGGATGGTGTGGTCAATATCACATCAGCTGCCTTGACTTTAGAGACCAATGGGCACTAGATGGATGGTGTGGTCAATATCACATCAGCTGCCTTGACTTTAGAGACCAATGGGCACTAGATGGATGGTGTGGTCAATATCACATCAGCTGCCTTGACTTTAGAGACCAATGGGCACTAGATGGATGGTTGTGGTCAATATCACATCAGCTGCCTTGACTTTAGAGACCAATGGGCACTAGATGGATGGTGTGGTCAATATCACATCAGCTGCCTTGACTTTAGAGACCAATGGGCACTTGATGGTCATGTGGTCAATATCACATCAGCTGCCTTGACTTTAGAGACCAATGGGCACTTGATGGGTCATGTGGTCAATATCACATCAGCTGCCTTGACTTTAGAGACCAATGGGCACTTGATGGATGGTGTGGTCAATATCACATCAGCTGCCTTGACTTTAGAGACCAATGGGCACTTGATGGGTCATGTGGTCAATATCACATCAGCTGCCTTGACTTTAGAGACCAATGGGCACTTGATGGGTCATGTGGTCAATATCACATCAGCTGCCTTGACTTTAGAGACCAATGGGCACTAGATGGATGGTGTGGTCAATATCACATCAGCTGCCTTGACTTTTAGAGACCAATGGGCACTAGATGGATTGTGTGGTCAATATCACATCAGCTGCCTTGACTTTAGAGACCAATGGGCACAAAGATGGATTGGGTGTGGTCAATATCACATCAGCTGCCTTGACTTTAGAGACCAATGGGCACCAGATGGATGGTGTGGTCAATATCACATCAGCTGCCTTGACTTTAGAGACCAATGGCACTAGATGGATGGTTGTGGTCATATCACATCAGCTGCCTTGACTTTAGAGACCAATGGGCACTTGATAGAGGTCATGTGGTCAATATCACATCAGCTGCCTTGGCTTTAGAGACCAATGGGCACTTGATGGGTCATGTGGTCAATATCACATCAGCTGCCTTGACTTTAGAGACCAATGGGCACTTGATGGATGGTGTGGTCAATATCACATCAGCTGCCTTGACTTTAGAGACCAATGGGAACTTGATGGGTCATGTGGTCAATATCACATCAGCTGCCTTGACTTTAGAGACCAATGGGCACTTGATGGGTCATGTGGTCAATATCACATCAGCTGCCTTGACTTTAGAGACCAATGGGCACTAGATGGATGGTGTGGTCAATATCACATCAGCTGCCTTGACTTTAGAGACCAATGGGCACTAGATGGATGGTGTGGTTAATATCACATCAGCTGCCTTGACTTTAGAGACCAATGGGCACTAGATGGATGGTGTGGTCAATATCACATCAGCTGCCTTGACTTTAGAGACCAATGGGCACTTGATGGGTCATGTGGTCAATATCACATCAGCTGCCTTGACTTTAGAGACCAATGGCAACTTGATGGGTCATGTGGTCAATATCACATCAGCTGCCTTGACTTTAGAGACCAATGGGCACTTGATGGGTCATGTGGTCAATATCACATCAGCTGCCTTGACTTTAGAGACCAATGGGCACTTGATGGGTCATGTGGTCAATATCACATCAGCTGCCTTGACTTTAGAGACCAATGGGCACTAGATGGATGGTGTGGTCAATATCACATCAGCTGTCTTGACTTTAGAGACCAATGGGCACTTGATGGATGGTGTGGTCAATATCACATCAGCTGCCTTGACTTTAGAGACCAATGGGCACTAGATGGATGGTATGGTCAATATCACACCAGCTGCCTTGACTTTAGCGACCAATGGGCACTTGATGGGTCATGTGGTCAATATCACACCAGCTGCCTTGACTTTAGAGACCAATGGGCACTTGATGGGTCATGTGGTCAATATCACACCAGCTACCTTGACTTTAGAAACCAATGGGCACTTGATGGGTCATGTGGTCAATATCACATCAGCTGCCTTGACTTTAGAGACCAATGGGCACTTGATGGATGATGTGGTCAATATCATATCAGCTGACTTGACTTTAGAGACCCATGGGCACTTGATGGGTCATGTGCTCAATATCACATCAGCTGCCTTGGCTTTAGAGACCAATGGGCACTTGATGGGTCATGTGGTCAATATCACATCAGCTGCCTTGACTTTAGAGACCAATGGGCACTTGATGGGTCATGTGGTCAATATCACATCAGCTGCCTTGACTTTAGAGACCAATGGGCACTGGATGGATGATGTGGTCAATATCATATCAGCTGCCTTGACTTTAGAGACCAATGGGCACTTGATGGGTCATGTGCTCAATATCAATTCAGCTGCCTTGACTTTAGAGACCAATGGGCACTAGATGGATGGTGTGCTCAATATCACATCAGCTGCCTTGACTTTAGAGACCAATGGGCACTAGATGGATGGTGTGGTCAATATCACATCAGCTGCCTTGACTTTAGAAACCAATGGGCACTAGATGGATGGTGTGGTCAATATCACATCAGCTGCCTTGACTTTAGAGACCAATGGGCACTTGATGGGTCATGTGGTCAATATCACATCAGCTGCCTTGACTTTAGAGACCAATGGGCACTTGATGGGTCATGTGGTCAATATCACATCAGCTGCCTTGACTTTAGAGACCAATGGGCACTTGATGGATGGTGTGGTCAATATCACATCAGCTGCCTTGACTTTAGAGACCAATGGGCACTTGATGGGTCATGTGGTCAATATCACATCAGCTGCCTTGACTTTAGAGACCAATGGGCACTTGATGGGTCATGTGGTCAATATCACATCAGCTGCCTTGACTTTAGAGACCAATGGGCACTAGATGGATGGTGTGGTCAATATCACATCAGCTGCCTTGACTTTAGAGACCAATGGGCACTAGATGGATGGTGTGGTCAATATCACATCAGCTGCCTTGACTTTAGAGACCAATGGGCACTAGATGGATGGTGTGGTCAATATCACATCAGCTGCCTTGACTTTAGAGACCAATGGGCACTAGATGGATGGTGTGGTCAATATCACATCAGCTGCCTTGACTTTAGAGACCAATGGGCACAAGATGGATGGTGTGGTCAATATCACATCAGCTGCCTTGACTTTAGAGACCAATGGGCACTTGATGGGTCATGTGGTCAATATCACATCAGCTGCCTTGACTTTAGAGACCAATGGGCACTTGATGGGTCATGTGGTCAATATCACATCAGCTGCCTTGACTTTAGAGACCAATGGGCACTTGATGGATGGTGTGGTCAATATCACATCAGCTGCCTTGACTTTAGAGACAATGGAACTTGATGGGTCATGTGGTCAATATCACATCAGCTGCCTTGACTTTAGAGACCAATGGGCACTTGATGGGTCATGTGGTCAATATCACATCAGCTGCCTTGACTTTAGAGACCAATGGGCACTAGATGGATGGTGTGGTCAATATCACATCAGCTGCCTTGACTTTAGAGACAATGGGCACTAGATGGATGGTGTGGTTAATATCACATCAGCTGCCTTGACTTTAGAGACCAATGGGCACTAGATGGATGGTGTGGTCAATATCACATCAGCTGCCTTGACTTTAGAGACCAATGGGCACTTGATGGGTCATGTGGTCAATATCACATCAGCTGCCTTGACTTAGAGACCAATGGCAACTTGATGGGTCATGTGGTCAATATCACATCAGCTGCCTTGACTTTAGAGACCAATGGGCACTTGATGGGTCATGTGGTCAATATCACATCAGCTGCCTTGACTTTAGAGACCAATGGGCACTTGATGGGTCATGTGGTCAATATCACATCAGCTGCCTTGACTTTAGAGACCAATGGGCACTAGATGGATGGTGTGGTCAATATCACATCAGCTGTCTTGACTTTAGAGACCAATGGGCACTTGATGGATGGTGTGGTCAATATCACATCAGCTGCCTTGACTTTAGAGACCAATGGGCACTAGATGGATGGTATGGTCAATATCACACCAGCTGCTTGACTTTAGCGACCAATGGGCACTTGATGGGTCATGTGGTCAATATCACACCAGCTGCCTTGACTTTAGAGACCAATGGGCACTTGATGGGTCATGTGGTCAATATCCACACCAGCTACCTTGACTTTAGAAACCAATGGGCACTTGATGGTCATGTGGTCAATATCAACTCAGCTGCCTTGACTTTAGAGACCAATGGGCACTTGATGGATGATGTGGTCAATATCATATCAGCTGACTTGACTTTAGAGACCCATGGGCACTTGATGGGTCATGTGCTCAATATCACATCAGCTGCCTTGGCTTTAGAGACCAATGGGCACTTGATGGGTCATGTGGTCAATATCACATCAGCTGCCTTGACTTTAGAGACCAATGGGCACTTGATGGGTCATGTGGTCAATATCACATCAGCTGCCTTGACTTTAGAGACCAATGGGCACTGGATGGATGATGTGGTCAATATCATATCAGCTGCCTTGACTTTAGAGACCATGGGCACTTGATGTGGTCATGTGCTCAATATCAATTCAGCTGCCTTGACTTTAGAGACCAATGGGCACTAGATGGATGGTGTGCTCAATATCACATCAGCTGCCTTGACTTTAGAGACCAATGGGCACTAGATGGATGGTGTGGTCAATATCACATCAGCTGCCTTGACTTTAGAGACCAATGGGCACTAGAATGGATGGTGTGGTCAATATCACATTCAGCTGCCTTGACTTTAGAGACCAATGGGCACTAGATGGATGGTGTGGTCATATCAAATCAGCTGCCTTGACTTTAGAGACCAATGGGCACTAGATGGATGGTGTGGTCAATATCACATCAGCTGCCTTGACTTAGAGACCAATGGGCACTAGATGGATGGGTGTGGTCAATATCACATCAGCTGCCTTGACTTTAGAGACCAATGGGCACTAGTATGGATGGTGTGGTCAATATCACATCAGCTGCCTTGACTTTAGAGACCAATGGGCACTAGATGGATGGTGGTGGTCAATATCACATCAGCTGCCTTGACTTTAGAGACCAATGGGCACTAGATGGATGGTGTGGTCAATATCACATCAGCTGCCTTGACTTTAGAAAACCAATGGCACTAGATGGATGGTGTGGTCAATATCACATCAGCTGCCTTGACTTTAGAGACCAATGGGCACTTGATGGGTCATGTGGTAAATATCACATCAGCTGCCTTGACTTTAGAGACCAATGGGCACTTGATGGGTCATGTGGTCAATATCACATCAGCTGCCTTGACTTTAGAGACCAATGGGCACTTGATGGATGGTGTGGTCAATATCACATCAGCTGCCTTGACTTTAGAGACCAATGGGCACTTGATGGGTCATGTGGTCATATCACATCAGCTGCCTTGACTTTAGAGACCAATGGGCACTTGATGGGTCATGTGGTCAATATCACATCAGCTGCCTTGACTTTAGAGACCAATGGGCACTAGATGGATGGTGTGGTCAATATCACATCAGCTGCCTTGACTTTAGAGACCATGGGCACTAGATGGATGGTGTGGTCAATATCACATCAGCTGCCTTGACTTTAGAGACCAATGGGCACTAGATGGATGGTGTGGTCAATATCACATCAGCTGCCTTGACTTTAGAGACCAATGGGCACTAGATGGATGGTGTGGTCAATATCACATCAGCTGCCTTGACTTTAGAGACCAATGGGCACAAGATGGATGGTGTGGTCAATATCACATCAGCTGCCTTGACTTTAGAGACCAATGGGCACTAGATGGATGGTGTGGTCAATATCACATCAGCTGCCTTGACTTTAGAGACCAATGGGCACTTGATGGGTCATGTGGTCAATATCACATCAGCTGCCTTGACTTTAGAGACCAATGGGCACTTGATGGGTCATGTGGTCAATATCACATCAGCTGCCTTGACTTTAGAGACCAATGGGCACTTGATGGATGGTGTGGTCAATATCACATCAGCTGCCTTGACTTTAGAGACCAATGGGAACTTGATGGGTCATGTGGTCAATATCACATCAGCTGCCTTGACTTTAGAGACCAATGGGCACTTGATGGGTCATGTGGTCAATATCACATCAGCTGCCTTGACTTTAGAGACCAATGGGCACTAGATGGATGGTGTGGTCAATATCACATCAGTTGCCTTGACTTTAGAGACCAATGGGCACTAGATGGATGGTGTGGTCAATATCACATCAGCTGCCTTGACTTTAGAGACCAATGGGCACTAGATGGATGGTGTGGTCAATATCACATCAGCTGCCTTGACTTTAGAGACCAATGGGCACTTGATGGATCATGTGGTCAATATCACATCAGCTGCCTTGACTTTAGAGATCAATGGGCACTTGATGGGTCATGTGGTCAATATCACATCAGCTGCCTTGACTTTAGAGACCAATGGGCACTTGATGGGATGGATGTGGTCAATATCACATCAGCTGCCTTGACTTTAGAGACCAATGGGCACTTGATGGGTCATGTGGTCAATATCACATCAGCTGCCTTGACTTTAGAGACCAATGGGAACTTGATGGGTGCATGTGGTCAATATCACATCAGCTGCCTTGACTTTAGAGACCAATGGGCACTTGATGGGATGGTGTGGTCAATATCACATCAGCTGCCTTGACTTTAGAGACCAATGGGCACTTGATGGGTCATGTGGTCAATATCACATCAGCTGCCTTGACTTTAGAGACCAATGGGCACTTGATGGGTCATGTGCTCAATATCACATCAGCTGCCTTGGCTTTAGAGACCAATGGGCACTTGATGGGTCATGTGGTCAATATCACATCAGCTGCCTTGACTTTAGAGACCAATGGGCACTTGATGGGTCATGTGGTCAATATCACATCAGCTGCCTTGACTTTAGAGACCAATGGGCACTGGATGGATGATGTGGTCAATATCATATCAGCTGCCTTGACTTTAGAGACCAATGGGCACTTGATGGGTCATGTGCTCAATATCACATCAGCTGCCTTGGCTTTAGAGACCAATGGGCACTTGATGAGTGATGTGGTCAATATCACATCAGCTGCCTTGACTTTCTACAACAGTTTGCGGTACCCATGTTGGGCTGGGCCGAGCTGTCAGCACAGGTCAATACAAACAACATCCCTGCCTCGAGGGGGGTTTGAACACATAACCACCCATGTGCTACATGATGAAGTTTTCCTCAGAACACCATCCTTGTCTTTTGCTCTGGATCTTACCCTCTGGTATGTTCAGTAACAGACCATGAATGAATCACCTGAACATGAGAAATAGACAGTCAACGTTACTAGAACACAATCACATGTAACAAAATGGATGTTGTGGCCAGTCTTCATCAATACACAAACAGCAAACACAAACAGATGTTGTTTGTCCATCAAGAATGATGATGACCATTCATTTCATCCAGTAGAGTTGAAAGTATGGAGCCGTGAATTCTAAGATGGCTGATAAGGCCTATTTTGACAATGTGGGCAAAGAATGCTTGACGTTCCAGGAGGAGGATCTTCTGCAGTGGTTGGTTTTTCTGTCCAGCCTCTTCTTCACAGCTCTTGCAGTCCTGGTTGCTTCACAAGTGACTGAACCCTTGCATAATGATGTACACCACGAATTTTGGTCTTTGGCAGCAGTCTCCTAGGTGTCAAGATGAATTCCAAAAGCATTCAGTGAGATTTTCAGTGTCTTTAAAGCATTTCCTCTGGCTGCCTTGGCAGCGTTTACCACAACGCAGCTTGCTGTAAAAAATTCGTTTAGGGAGCCTGTGATCTGGCATACGAGTTAAGTGACTAGCCCAGCGAATCTGATTCTTCATTAGTATAGTGTGGATATTGGGCATGGATGCTCTTTCTATGAATTAAGTGTCTAGTATCTTGTCTTGCCATTTAATCTTCAATAGCTTCCTAATGCAGACTGTGTAGAAGTGGTTTAATTTCCTAGCGTGTCGCTGATAAAAAGTCCAGGTTTCATAAGCATATAGCAGTGTGGATAATACAACTGCTTTGTAGACTTTCAGCTTTGTTTGCAGGCTTATTCCAGTTCTGTCCCATACATTCTTGTAGTCTGCCAAAGGCCAACTGCTTTGTAGACTTTCAGCTTTGTTTGCAGGCTTATTCCAATTCTGTCCCATACATTCTTGTAGTCTGCCAAAGGCCGCGCTGGCCTTGGAGATTCTTCCATTCACTTTGTCATCAATTGTGGCAGCTTGTGACACAGTGCTGCCAAGATAGGTGAATTTGTCCACAAACACAAACATATACAACTACATGAAAAATTCAACATGAAAATATACAAATAAAGGTTGGTGATCTGTATCCTTGTTGAGGATTGTTTCATGAAACTGACGTGCATGATTCCAACAGTAACAGACCAGCATGTTTCATATGGTGACCAATTCAAGATGACCATTTTTGTATGATGTTTTGTTTTCTCCAACATCTTTAAGACTTCATTTAATTAATTCCTGGTCAGTACAGCTTAATCTTTGCACCTGTGATAACACTACATTTCAAACACTTCCAAGTTCTTTTGTTTAAAGCCTTTGATTCAGAGCCTTAGAGTGCTATGTGTCACATGTGCGTAGTGATTTTTCATTTCCGCAGTTCATAACTGATGTTACTTGATGTTAACAATGTTAGATAAGCTCAGAATGTTTTTTGGCCACCAGATCTTATATTCAGTTCCACATTGAGCATCTACTGGTATAATAATAAGGTTTCCTGTTCACTCTATGAATAACAGAGTGGAAATATTTGAGGCCAGTATCTGTGGCATGACTTTTATCATCCTGTTCCAACCAGATGAGGGAAGACCATTAGTTTGCTACAACATTATTTCTAATCTGTGATTGTGTTTCTTCATAATCCTTTATATTCAGCCCTATCTATTTAATGTACACATTTTTCTACCACATAATACCAAACTATACAATTTTTTTCTCTGACATCCTTTATTTCTTTGTCCATTATTTCTCACTTGCTCTAATTATTTCTTCTCATGACATGTCTAACCAATCAGATTACTGCCTATGTATGTAAAACAATCAGATTACTGCCTATGTGTGTAAAACAATCAGATTACTGCCTATGTGTGTAAAACAATCAGATTACTGCCTATGTGTGTAAAACAATCAGATTACTGCCTATGTGTGTAAAACAATCAGATTACTGCCTATGTGTGTAAAACAATCAGATTACTGCCTATGTGTGTAAAACAATCAGATTACTGCCTGTGTGTGTAAAACAATCAGATTACTGCCTGTGTGTGTAAAACAATCAGATTACTGCCTATGTGTGTAAAACAATGAGATTACCGCCTATGTGTGTAAAACAATCAGATTACCGCCTATGTGTGTAAAACAATGAGATTACTGCCTATGTGTGTAAAACAATCAGATTACCGCCTATGTGTGTAAAACAATGAGATTACCGCCTATGTGTGTAAAACAATCAGATTACCGCCTATGTGTGTAAAACAATGAGATTACCGCCTATGTGTGTAAAACAATCAGATTACCGCCTATGTGTGTAAAACAATGAGATTACTGCCTATGTGTGTAAAACAATCAGATTACTGCCTATGTGTGTAAATCAATCAGATTACTGCCTATGTGTGTGAAACAATAAGTAGGCTTCCTTTAGAACAACATCAATTTACTGCATTATTATCATCATAAGTATTTCAACTCATGGGATAGTCAAGCAGTTTCTTAATTCCATTCCAAAGTTGTGTCTTGTGCTTCCCTCTGTAACTGCATTGCTGGGTCTAGGTATGCCTGTTTTATCCATTAGTTCTTAGCCTACCATTGATAAACATTTATAAAACGGTGCATATTTACCAACACCAGCTTGAGGTCTGAAACCGTATCAGATAATGGAAACAACAATAGCCAATCAAGGAACCCACCTCGCCAATCTCTAGGCAGTAAGAATTCTCCAGTTCCATGAGGGACTTGCTGACCAGTGTGGATAAGTATTTGTTGATAGTGTCATGCTCGGTACTGTCCAGATTGTAGAAACTGAAAAACAAATAAGGAACATCCATATAAACAACAAACACATGAACTCTTTAACAATTAAATGGGTTTCTTCATGTTTGGCATAGGATTCTTCTCTGAGTTTTCATATACTGTAAATTTTTACTCAAGCCTGTATGTATACTCAAGCCTTCATACTTTCAACCCCCACTGGATGAAATTAATGGTCATCATCATTCTTCATGGACAAACAACAACATCACTTATCAACTCCATTTATGGTTATATACGAGGGCGAGTCAATAACTAAGTCACATAGTTCCGTGGGATGGCAGGTAAATGTAGTTGGTGTTTTCTACAGGTGTCATTAGGTGACAGCAACATCAAACTTTATATTCCCAGTTCGTCAGGTGGCGCTAGGTGTCTCATGCGCATGCGCAGCGCATAAACAAAATGGCGACTGTACTTACGGAGTGTACAACCAAAGAGCAACGTGCTGTTGTGCGTTTTTTGTGGGCAAAGGGACTGCCTGCAAAGGACATTCATAAGGAAATGCTTCCTGTTTATGCTGACAAATGTTTGTCCCGTAAAGCGGTGCATAGCTGGGTAGAAAAATTTTCTCAAGGACGCTCTAAA
The DNA here is from genome assembly GCA_014155875.1 of Cepaea nemoralis. Classification (NCBI taxonomy): domain Eukaryota; kingdom Metazoa; phylum Mollusca; class Gastropoda; order Stylommatophora; family Helicidae; genus Cepaea; species Cepaea nemoralis. The sequence goes on from JACEFZ010012155.1 coordinate 553,008, forward strand.
ATTGTTGATGAAATCCGATCTGGTCGTCCTGTTGAGATTGCAACAGAAGCATCCTTGCAGCGGGTGGAGGAGATGATTAGAGGTGACAGGTGAGTAACGATAGACTCACATGTAGCATCTGCAATAGGGTGCTCACATGGTTCAGCATACAGCATAATGCATGATCGATTGAAATTTCCAGGACTGCTGACTAGAGGAGTGTTGCTTCTTCATGACAATGCCAGACCACATACGGCTCGATTAACTCAGGAGAAAATTAACCAACTAAGGTGGGAAGTTCTGGAACATCCACCTTACAGCCCCGACTTAGCCCCTGGCGATTTCCACCTTTTTGGTCCACTGAAAACCCACCTTGGCGGACATTTCACGAATGACGCTGAAGTTGAATGTGAAGTGAAAATATGGTTTAGAAAACGAGCACACAGTTCTATGCAGCCGGTTTGGGAAGACTAATAAAACGATGGGATAAGTGCATCAATGTTGGTGGAAATTATGTTGAGAAATAAAGGGACAATGTATGTATACAAATAAACTGGTTTCAAGTTGTTATCATATTTAGTTATTTTTCTACAGCCATTTGTGACTTACTTATTGACTTCCCCGTGTATCAACAGAAGAAAAAGAATACAGAATTTGTCTTATGTGGGAACATACTTGGCAACAGAAGCAGAGGAAGACAATAAGAACATGTGAACAATAAAACATGTGAAAAACATAATGGGAAAAATGGTCCATGACTGACTGACTTTCCCTGTATCAATGGGCATGCCGGTGTGCTGGGGAATGAACAGGCGGACAGATTGGCTGGCTCGGCAAAACTTGGTGGTGTATTGATGCATAACAAGGCAGACATGGTTGCAGCCTTGTGGGAGCACGTGTACACCTCGGAGGAGCAGATGGATCACCATAGTCTGGTAAGAATGAGACAGCGAGGTGTGACGAGGGGATCTGGCCGACGCTCGACGCTCAGAGGAAAGGCGAGACGGACATATAATTAGATTGCTACTGGAACTATTAGTGTTGGAACTCTTCGCTGGCTGCTGGGGATGGGGACGGAGCGCTTATGGGAATGTCCCGAATGCTGTGATGTCGGTTCCTTAATCAATCAATTAATCAATCAATGTGACAGAGTTCTGTCCTACTGCCGCTCAAATAGTGTAATTGCAATATTTACAGTAAGATATGTGCACATGTTTCTTAAGTGGCCCAGTTCTGTTGACTAATCTTTGCTTTTTAATTCCGGTGTGTAATTCTCCTAAGACTCTCTTACTTTATTGTAATTGTGTTGAAGTGTAATTTGTCTCAGAGTCTATAGGTGGAGACTTGGGCACCTATGGAGTTACTTATGTTCAATGAAAGCAGTCTTTCACAATCTACTTGTCTCAGGATCGGTGGTCTATACTTTTTAAATACATTTTCATCTAATAAAGGGTCTGGCTAGTAGCGCTTTACCCTGACTATGCAGGTATCACATGAGAAAGCTGAAACTAGGTACATTCAAAGCTTCTCACATTTGTACTTATTGGGTGGAGTATGCATTTGTTTCCTTAACAGCTTCTCTCGCTATGATGCAAGCACCATATACCTTATTAACCAAAACTGCTGCTCCAATGATTTGACAGAACAACGGAGAAGGTGGAGGCCAAGAATGTGATAAAATTCCTGACCTTGATGACATGCTGACGTGACATTTTCACTATTATAACTCTCAATCCAGAATGTCCAGCATGCAATGCAAAACCCCATACACCACAACACCCGCTAAGCTAAGAGCACAGCAATCTAAGAAAGGTGATGCTGAATAGTTTTTGGGAAGCCAAAGTTGTCCTCTTGAAAGATGATCTGCTTCATGGCAACATGGTTCAAGGACAACACTGTGCAGATCTCATGAATAATCATTTGTCCTAGAGCAGTTTCCTGCCAAGAGTCTGTGGTGTACTAGGGCCATCGCATTTTGTAGGCTTGATGCACAGGGGAATAGGCGGCCAGTCTTTCCCTCACTCTAGCAAGTGATGAGCCCAGGCATTGAACCCAGATTCAACCGTGCTCATGACATTACCAGCGCAGTTCACTAGCAACACTAGACAAAACTAAACATGGCTGCGACCAGAAGAGCAGGGATAGCAATCACTCCAAATCTTCCTTTACTTTCAGACAAAGTACTAAAGTATGGCTTGAATACTAAGATTCTTTCACCCTCACCATATTCTCTAGACCTGGCTCCAAACTTGTTTTATTTTCCTAAATCTTAAAAAAACATCTAAAAGGAAATCAAATCCCTTTGACAATAATAAAGAAGTCATACCAGCATGTGATCACTAGTATAGTTAAAACACAATGTGTTCTACATCGAAGGTCTTTTTCAAGGTCAAGCACAGATGGCATAAGTGCGTCATTTCAAGTGGTGGCTAAACTGAGAAGAAATACTGTACAACTCTATGACATTTCCTTCCATCGGATAACTCTTATAAACAAATTACCAATCAGCGAGTGTCATCTATCTGTCAATGTTTCATTTAGATATACTCATAGATATTTACAGCCGGTGCATCCGCCTAAACCGAAGTGCTTCAACTCTATACACACATATCTGCATGTCAATTTCAACAATATGCATCTACTACTCTAGTTATACGTGAGGAACGTAACCTGCGCGAGAATCGGTAGCGGGTCTCCCTGCGTTGGTAATTTACGGGGTATGTGAGCCGGTCGCTCAGAAAGCAATCGCAAACTACTGAGCATAATCTTGCCAAGAAATCAACAATCAGCTGAAAGATGCTGATGTTTGCAGCGATGTCCTGTAAAGGATATGTGAAAAAAAAGACCCCAAAAAACTCTAGTTATGATTAACTGATAGTTTCGACAGATATCACGAACAAGGAAGGAAGCTAGGCATCATGAGGCAGGATGCATCGACATGAGAGACACACCCAAATGACTGTAAACATCCACTTGAAGCTGTGTTATTCAGCATCATATAAAATCTAATGTAAAACAAGGCTACAATGGAGGGGTCACTTTGATAACACTTAGAATATCCATAATTTGTGTTTCGCAGAAAACAATTAAACGGAGGCTATATATCCGCCGTTGGTTTGAGTGTGAATACTCTCTTTTGCGTGTCCACCTTGAAGTGGTAGATGGGCTGGCATGTTGCAATGACCTCAAGAACTATGGTGACTGGTGGGGGATACCATGTCCGACAGGTCAAGGAACCAGACAAAGAGACATACATCTACTTGTTTGTAGGTAGACAGGGGACAGTCACAGGCTATGGAAAGCAAACTCAATAAAAAAAAAGATTGTTAAAGTCGGATGTACTGAGCCACTGACTTGATGAAACAGTGCAGCACAAATTACTTGATGATGATGATGATAAAATGTAAATGACAAGAAAAGGTACATTTTCCATGAAATGTGTAGGTGGTCAGGCCTTACAAAAAGACTGAATTTATCAAGCTGCAAGACAAAGAGGGATCAAGGGATAGATGGAATGATAATGTAGACCCAGGTATTCTACATATAAAACTGGACCCTTTTACACACTTGAAGGCACATTGGGCTATTGGTGTTAGACCCATGCTTCCGTAGACCGGTTAGTTGGCACATGGTGGCTGATGTGTCGTAGACCAGTTAATTTGATAATTTGATGTACAAGGTTATCTAAACTTTATAGTATAAGGCAAATGAAGCACAACCAATATTAGCCAAACTCTTATTGCATTCTATAACCAAAATTGTTAGACAAACATGGCTTTTGTGCATATGTGCTCATATACTCAGAACACACCCAATGATGGTAGTTAATTCTCGATTCAGACGAATCCCATTTTATGGGTGACTTCTGCACTCAGTGAAGTAGCTTCAAGTGGTTGCTCTGTGAGGATGAGCTAGCAGCTCTCAAACTTGTTCCTCTGGGCTTCACTTGTAGAATACAAATGTTCTCACTTGATGGTCAATTTCTGTTGATACATGATACCTTCAAAACCCACAACTGTTGTCACTTGACGGAAAATTTCTGTTGATACACGATACCTTCAAAACCCACAGTTGTTCTCACTTGACCGCAAATTTCTGTTGATGCACGATACCTTCAAAACCCACAATTGTTGTTACTTGATGGTAAATTTCTGTTGATACACGATACCTTAAAAACCCACAATTGTTCTCACTTGACAGCAAATTTCTGTTGATACACGATACCTTCAAAACCCACTCATGTTCTTCTTCTGTCTCCTCACTTGTCCTGACAAGTACTTCTTGCATTCTATCGGTTTACAGCAATGTGCCAATATTTGGATTTTTTGGATGACACATACAACTGCAGCAGGACCTTCAGAGTGAAATTCAGCATTTTATGGGGTTTGTCTTCCTCCTGGGTGGTAATTCTCTCAGCCAGACTGCAGTGATGAACCCAGTTTCTCAGGACACCATTTGCAGGTGGAGTATGGTGTTGGTCAGCTCCTGGTTCTCTGAGCTTGGTGTTAGTAGTCAAGCTATGAGTAGCTGACAGCATCCATCTGTCTGACGTATTGGTCAGCTGAGCTTGATGTTAGTAGTCAAGCTATGAGTAGCTGACAGCATCCATCTGTCTGACGTATTGGTCAGCTGAGCTTGGTGTTAGTAGTCAAGCTATGAGTAGCTGACAGCATCCATCTGTCTGACGTATTGGTCAGCTGAGCTTGATGTTAGTAGTCAAGCTATGAGTAGCTGACATCATCCATCTGTCTGACGTATTGGTCAGCTGAGCTTGATGTTAGTAGTCAAGCTATGAGTAACTGACTGTTCGCCTCAGACCAACAATGAGCACACAGCAGTGCTTTTCTAACACAGAATGAACACACTGAATATTTCTGCCACCCTCTTGCATCACAGTGTGAGAATCATTGGGCTCAGCTTCCCCCATCTACACAGCTCAAGTGCTGACAACATTATTAACCAGGATATGAAATCCGGCAAACAGATCCTGTCTGTCAGCTACAGACAGGGAGGTATTGCAGACACTGAGCTGTAGGGGAGAGGTTCTGTGGCAGGACACTACACTGTTGACATATAAATCTGTGCCTGTCGTCATTCTATGCCTTGTTGAAGCAAATGTTAAATCGCTAGACCTTGTTGACATGTGTGTCACATCAAATAGCTCGCTTTAGGAGGTCTCTAAAGTGGTATGTATTTCAAACAATAATTACTTTATATAAGTTACTTTCACATCATCAATAAATAAATAGTAGTAGATTCCCACACAGTGAGCCCTATTGGATGTATGGTGCTAGACACATATTTGTACAGACTCATCGGCTTTCCATGGATGATGCGGTCAGTATCGCCACAGTCTCATCGACTTTCCATGGATGATGCGGTCAGTATCACCACAGTCTCATCGACTTTCCATGGATGATGCGGTCAGTATCACCACAGTCTCATCGACTTTCCATGGATGATGCGGTCAGTATCACCACAGTCTCATCGACTTTCCATGGATGATGCGGTCAGTATCGCAACAGTCACACTGACTTTTCAGAATATTTCCTGGTAGCACTTTTAGGCTGGTCAGCCTGGGAGCCCAGGTCAAAGTTTAAACAGCCCCGTCTGGATAGGGATTTGAACACATGTCCACCAGGCCAGCGTGCTAGCCACTGAGCTCATGAGGTTCCAAATAAATCTGTTTTAAACATTTCATGTCACAAAATTAATAAATACATGTATCAAGAAGAGATAAAATCAGAAATGAAGACATCAGGACTAAAGTGAGGCGTTACAGCAGCGCTGTATTTTATTAGAAAACAGCTTTATTAGAAAAGTTAAATGGTTTGGCCATATAACTAGGCTACCAACTAACAGTATACCACAACAAGCAATGATGTACAGACCAGAGGGAAGCAGAGGAAGAGGCCGACCATGTAAACGATGGAAAGAGGGAATAAGAGAGTCCATGGGAATCTCTATATATGAGGCCTATAAGTGGGCACTCGTCCACTATTTATACTTCACCTCGACATAACAAGTTACACGAGGAATAAGATGATTTGATAATGATGAGATGATGATGAAATAAATGCATGATTATTAGGGGGTCATTAAGCAACTAAAGGATCGAAGACCTTGAGGCTTATATTTCCAGGCCTTCAAGAAACATTGTCTGTATACATGAACAGCAATTGTCTGTATACATGACCAGCAATGTTACATTAAGCCTGTTTATTTTTGTTTCTGGTTAAAAACAAACATGGTATGTCCTCTGTTGGATGATGAAATCAACCCCAGCATTTATTGGCTGTCTGTGACTTACTGCGAAATTGTACATTCAGTAGTTTAGTAGTGTTTTCTGCATGAGAAGTCAGCTGTTCTGGTCATAATTGTAAAATGTTTCTCTAATCATTAACTTAGTTATACGTATAATTTAAAAAAAAACAAACAATAACAATTGTTGGAAATCCTTCATCACCAATATATGAAAAATCAGCTGGGAGAGTAAAATGGACAAAACAAGAATAATGATTTTGTCAGAGAACCACTAAGATACAAAAACTACACAATGATTACACTTTGCGATCTCACACTATATATTCTTTTACTACACTGATTATGTTCTAGAGCATGTGCATTGACTCATAAAGAATTAAGAGAATTAAAAGAGAATTAAGGGGAGAGAGAGAGAGAGAGAGAGAGAGAGAGAGAGAGAGAGAGAGAGAGAGTGTGTGTGTGTGTGAGAGAGAGAGAGTGTGTGTGTGTGTGTGAGTGTGTGTGAGAGCGAGAGAGAGAGTGTGTGTGAGTGTGTGTGTGAGAGAGAGAGAGAGAGAGAGAGAGAGAGAGAGAGAGAGAGAGAGAGAGAGAGAGAGAGAGAGAGAGACAATGAGAAGAAAGAAAGAAAGTGAAAGACAGAGTTGACGAATGAGCGAGAAAGAGTGAAACAAACAGAAAAGAGAAAAACAGACAGAAATAAAGATATAGAGACAGAGAAACTGAGACAGCGAGAGAGAGAGAGAGAGAGAGAGAGAGAGAGAGAGAGAGAGAGAGAGAGAGAGAGAGAGAGAGAGAGAGATAGAGGCAAAGAGAGAAAGAGAGAGACAGAGAGATAGTTACAGAGAGATAATGATTCGGAGTTTGAGAAACCAAGAAATTTTGATTTATACTTCACAGATAAAACAGACATTTCCATTAAGGATTCTTGTTTTTTCACAAAATTATCACTAGCCTATACATATGGCAGTTAATGAAACATACAAATCATAAGTGACTCTAGTGTTTGCTTGTCACTCAACAGGATATGACACTACCAGTTGAAGAGTGACTCAAACTGGGGAAAACTGCAACAGCCATCGGTGAAGCCTGGATCGTTTGTATACAACACGCAATGGCCAGAACACTCCTCTGCTGGACTATTGTAGTAGCCTTTGCACAACTTTCTTTTGGTAACTCTCTACATTTCACCCATTTTCTGACCACTATCTTCCGTGGCTACATGTAGCAATGAATTCTTCTGTTTATTGTAGCTAATGTTGTTCCCCCCCCCCCCCCACCACTAATCTTGGTTACCAGATCAGTCGGCCCAGCCTAAAATAGGTACCGAGAATTATCTTGGAAAGTAAAGGCAGGCAGCCGGTGTGATACTGACTAGATCAGCCATCGAGTGCTGGTTGGTCTTAAACATATGATTACTTACTATACCCCATAGCATGGACAAGGACACTTGGCTTTTATTTGTTTAATCTCGGCTTTCCTAATATGCTTATTGCTTCTTTACATTTCTTACAAATGTATGTTATTCATGATTTGTTTTAAGTGTGCTATTGTAAGCATTCCTGTCTGTTGGACATATGAGTACTATATTTGGTGATTTTCACAAACAGAAGAGTACCGTAACAAATATTCTGATTTTAAAGTAATGATTCCGAAGAGAAGGATAGGTATTATCAGTGGTATGCTAAACAGCAAACGTTAGTTGCTTGCCCTTTACAGGATGTTGCAATCAACCCTGGCTGTTTGAGATTTACTCGGCAATTATACCATACGTTCAGCGGTTTGCCGTTGCTTTCTGAAAGGCCGACGCCTCATTACATCACAACGAATATAAATAAATGGATGAATGCGAAACCTCAGTGGCTAAGTTTGAACCTAGGACTTGGTATGTTGAGGAATTGTGAATCTGTATTTCACTAACACTAAGGCACAGATGCTGACAGTGGTATATTACACAAAGCCACACTTACCACAATCCACAATCCTAGCGGTACTTCTGGCTCAAGATAAAACAAAAACTCACTCCAGCCTTCACGTCAGCAAAAGTGCACTAAAAGACATCATCTAGGTATAGACATACACTAAGTCCCGATTCTGATAAAGATACAATGTAAATTGTTTTCTGGTTTCAGAATCAACAGCCTCCAGTGGCGTACACATGTGTAAAGCGGTCTCAAAACCTTTGGAAACACATCAAACTGGGAACATGACAATAATCAAATTTGATGGCATTTGGTTTCCACATAACGTTAACAACTCAACTGGCAATAATCTTTCAACATTTGCTGAAGCAGGTATTCATACGGATAATACAACTAAAGAAGTAACCCAGACAGAAAATATAACCAGCACTATGCACTCACCCCGTAAGAAAAGTAAACGCGAAAGCCACTCCGAATGGAATCCAAGCTGCACATGTCACATAAAGACCGCTGATTCGTTCATGATCAGTGTTATTAAAGTGTGGACACAGTCCGACATTCAGCACCTACGTCTACAACTGAATAGGTAGGCACCGTTATAGCTAGTTAGTTCAATGTCCTTTACAGGACGATGTAGTCAACCCCAGCATTTATTGACTGTTTGTGATTTTCTATGCAATGTCATGTTCAGTAGTTTGCCATTGTTTTCTGAACGGCTGAAGCCCATACTATTGAAATCAACACAAAACAATCTGCTCCCAAATCAGCTGCCAACGATATGGAACCCCTACCAGTATATCGGGGAGTTACGACACTCAGTTCACCAACCCCCTACCAGTATATCGGGGAGTTACGATACTCAGTTCACCAACCCCCTACCAGTATATTGGGGAGTTACAATACTCAGTTCACCAACCCCCTACCAGTATATCGGGGAGTTACAATACTCAGTTCACCAACCCCCTACCAGTATATCGGGGAGTTACGATACTCAGTTCACCAACCCCCTACCAGTATATCGGGGAGTTACAATATTCAGTTCACCAACCCCCTACCAGTATATCGGGGAGTTATGATACTCAGTTCACCAACCCTTATGATACTCAGTTCACCAATCATTATAAAACACACAACATCACGATTGTCATTATAAAACACAAAAAATCACGGTTGTCTCTATAAAACACATAGAATCACGGTTGTCACTGAGCAGGTTAGACGAGACCGAATTTGGAATTTTTGTTTTGAAAATGGAATTGGAATTGGAAGTTGTAACTATAAAACACACACAATCACGGTTGTCATTTTAAAACACACAAAATCACGGTTGTCATTATAAAACACACAAAATCACGGTTGTCTCTATAAGACAACATACACAAAGTCATCAAAACTTTTCTGTACAACACACACAAAACAATGTTCTACTGTCTTAACATAACAAACAAAATCACGTTCCACTGTCTATAGTGAATATACACAATGCAATTTTATCCTATATATAAACATCATATACAGGGCCATATTTTACTGTCTATACACAGCGCCTTATTTTACTGTCTATACATAGAACCTTATTTTACTGTCTATACCCGGTACCTTATTTTACTGTCTATACCCGGCACCTTATTTTACCGTCTATACCCGGTACCTTATTTTACTGTCTATACCCGGCACCTTATTTTACTGTCTATACCCGGTACCTTATTTTACTGTCTATACATAGCACCTTATTTTACTGTCTATACCCGGTACCTTATTTTACTGTCTATACCCGGCACCTTATTTTACTGTCTATACCCGGTACCTTATTCTACTGTCTATACCCGGCACCTTATTTTACTGTCTATACCCGGCACCTTATTTTACCGTCTATACCCGGTACCTTATTTTACTGTCTATACCCGGCACCTTATTTTACTGTCTATACCCGGCACCTTATTTTACTGTCTATACATAGCACCTTATTTTACTGTCTATACCCGGTACCTTATTTTACTGTCTATACCCGGCACCTTATTTTACCGTCTATACCCGGTACCTTATTTTACTGTCTATACCCGGCACCTTATTTTACTGTCTATACATAGCACCTTATTTTACTGTCTATACCCGGCACCTTATTTTACTGTCTATACCCGGCACCTTATTTTACTGCCTATACCCGCACCTTATTTTACTTCTATATACAATACCTTATTTTACTGTCTATACCCGGCACCTTATTTTACTGTCTATACCCGGCACCTTATTTTACTTCTATATACAACACCTTATTTTACCGTCTATACCCGGCACCTTATTTTACTGTCTATACCCGGCACCTTATTTTACCGTCTATACCCGGTACCTTATTTTACTGTCTATATGCGGCACCTTATTTTACCGTCTATACCCGGTACCTTATTTTACTGTCTATATGCGGTACCTTATTTTACTGTCTATACATAGCACCTTATTTTACTGTCTATACCCGGCACCTTATTTTACCGTCTATACCCGGTAGCTTATTTTACTGTCTATATGCGGCACCTTATTTTACCGTCTATACCCGGTACCTTATTTTACTGTCTATACCCGGCACCTTATTTTACTGTCTATACCCGGTACCTTATTTTACTGTCTATACCCGGCACCTTATTTTACTGTCTATACCCGGCACCTTATTTTACTGTCTATACCCGGCACCTTATTTTACTGTATATATACAACACCTTATTGTACTGTCTATACCCGGCACCTTATTTTACTGTATATATACAACACCTTATTGTACTGTCTATACACAGCACCTTATTTTACTGTCTATACCCGGCACCTTATTTTACTGTATATATACAACACCTTATTTTACTGTATATATACAACACCTTATTTTACTGTATATATACAACACCTTATTTTACTGTATATATACAACACCTTATTTTACTGTCTATACCCGGCACCTTATTTTACTGTCTATACCCGGCACCTTATTTTACTGTATATATACAACACCTTATTGTACTGTCTATACACAACACCTTATTGTACTGTCTATACCCGGCACCTTATTTTACTGTCTATACCCGGTACCTTATTGTACTGTCTATACCCGGTACCTTATTGTACTGTCTATACCCGGCACCTTATTTTACTGTCTATACCCGGCACCTTATTTTACTGTATATATACAACACCTTATTGTACTGTCTATACACAGCACCTTATAAGTTAGTTGCAAATCTTTTACAAGACGTAGCAGTCAACTCCAGTATTTTTGGCTGTCTGTGATTCCTGAGCAAATTTTACGTTCAGTAGTTTGCCAATGCTCTCTGAACGACCAGCACTCATACCACTGTATGGAAACCAACACAAGGTGGTCTGCTTCCAAATCGCCCACAGCTGTGTTTCGAACGCGGTATGCGGGATTACGAATTGCATTGGTAACCTCATCACCACAGAGCCGGTTGGTAATAAGAAGGTCCGTTAATGTTCACTGTTTTTGTTTCATACTATTTCCACTATTCACTGTTTTTGTTTCATATTATTTCCATTATAGTGCAAGAGACTAGTTTAGCCTCACGACTCATTAAATTAATTGCTGTATGTGATTTATAGTGAACTTTCTCTACAGAACATGGAAGCACCCAGTCTTACTTCAATGTTTTTAGTTCAATCGCTGTCTGTTACGTGCAAGAATTAAAGACATGAAAAACAATTCCATTACGTACTGCCATGCCGATGTGAACTGTTAAAGACGCACATGTACTTTAAGTTTAGGCAAAGTGGGTTAGCGTAGTTGATAGAAGCAGGGCCGCGTGGTAGATTTTCTCAGTATGATGCAAGTCTTCCAAATGCCACCCTTTAAATGTTTTTTTCTTTTCGAAATGCAGTCACTTAAAGATGTTTAATTATTAAATGGTTCAAATTGTATTTTGATTTCGCTGCTTATGCCGCCCCCTTGCGGTGCCGCCTGATGCGGCCGCCTCTCTGTATTATAGCACAACACGGCCCTGGATAGTAGCCTACTCTGCCAATGTCAAGAGTGTTCGATGGGGGTTCCACACTCTTCATTTCTCGTCTCGCTAAGTGAGGTAAAGACTGGTCATGCATTCCTTCGTGCATTCAGGCCTACACAAATATTTGGCCCTAGCAGATCACAGACATATAGCAATCTCCTGCTTCACAACCAAATACATGTGCGCGACTGTTTCCTCATAGCCTTAACAATAGCACAGAATGTCAACATAGCCTTGGCAATAGCACAGAATGTCAACATAGCCTTGGCAATAGCACAGAATGTCAACATAGCCTTAACAATAGCACAGCATGTCAACATAACCTTAACAATAGCACAGAATGTCAACATAACCTTAACAATAGCACAGAATGTCAATATAACCTTAACAATAGCACAGAATGTCAACATAGCCTTGGCAATAGCACAGAATGTCAACATAACCTTAACAATAGCACAGAATGTCAACATAGCCTTGGCAATAGCACAGAATGTCAACATAGCCTTAACATATCACGGAGGACATGATTACGTTCTGACTTGTGTCTATGACACATTCCCCAGTACTACTGCGAACGTGACCAATGACCCGATATCCGAGGCATGGAATGGGACATATCAGAACACATCGCTGACAGTGTCAGTAGCAGATGATGGGCTGCTGTCATTTTACACAGTGATCATGGAAGTTACAGGTATGTTATACATCTATCATCTTTACCAAGCAACCGCATACACGCACACTCACACAGTGAAACACACTGCCATACACATAAACTACGCAGTTCACCCAACCACAAAGTGTACACAGCCTTCTGACTTTTATTAAATGTCTCTTTACTTATCTGTCTATCACCTTCATCATCATCATCCAGTGGCATGGGTGATCATGCTTCTCCACAAATTGCCATCTCCAACAGTATGGATCAATTCGGGTGTTGACTCCCTTCCGTTCCATAACACAAGACTGTCAATAATCTTCTCCCGCTGTCTTCCTCTATCTCTCTTTCCCCAAATCTTTCCTGTTGTCACAACATGTTCTAGCTTTTGTCTTCTCATAATGTGGCCCAAAAATGATGACTGCTTCTTGCTCATGTTTGTAATAAGTTGTCTTTGCGACTCAGCTTCCTTCAAAATGTCCAGATTGCTCATTTTGGTTGTCCGATTAATTTGTCAGCATTCTTCTATAAAACCACATCTCCAAAGCAATTGACCAGAATTCACAGCTGTATATTCATTATTCAGCAAGGAAGAAAATAAAAATGGAAATTGGTGAAGAACAGTATAGATTTGTGGAAGGAAAAGGTACAAACAATGCAAAATACACATTACGAACTATTAGAAAGATCAGTAGAGACAAAGAAAGACATATATTTGTGCTTCATCGATTATAGTAAGGCATTTGATAAAGTAAAACATGATGAACTGATTAAAATGTTGAAAGATATTAACATTGATGGGAAAGATCTCAGAATAATAAAGAAATATTTACTGGAACCAAACAGCAGCAATTAAAATGGGAAATAAAGAAGGAAATTATGAACACATAAAGTTGGGAGTAAGACGGGGATGTGTTTTGTCACCGGATCTCTTCTCCCTCTATAGCGAAGTAATAATGAGAGAGAACAAAGAAAACCCAGGAATAATATTTGGAGGTTATGATATTAATAATATACGCTATGCAGATGACACAGTATTGATAGTGGATAATGCAACAGATCTACAACAATTGTTGGACATTGTAGTAACAGAGAGTGCAAAGAAAGGACTCTCCTTGAATATCAAGAAAACAGTAACAATGGTGATATCAAAGAAACAGCTGACACGTAAATGTGAAACAAGAGATATAAGGGAAAATTCTTCACCAAGTGGATAGTTTTAAATAACTAGGGACATTTATAACATCGAATGGAAGATGCACAACAGAGAATAAGAGCAGAATAGGGCAAGCAAAGGCTGCATTTAAAAAAAAAAAAAGAAGAATATCTTATGCAATAAGTCGCTATCATTGAATGTAAGAAAGAGAGTGCTAAAGAGCTATATAGAACCTATTTTGCTGTATGGCTGTGAATCTTGGAATATAAATGAACAAATTAGGAAGAGATTGGAAGCAACAGAGATGTGGTTCCTTACACGAATGTTGCGAATTCCTTGGACTGCCTTAAAGAGGCTGGCGAAACTAGAACATTATATACAACAACAAGAAAGAGACAAACATCTTTTTTTGGTCATGTGATGAGAAGAGAGGCGCTGGAGAACATTGTGACAACTGGAATGATCGAGGGGAAGAAAGGCAGAGGCAGACCAAGAGAAATGATGCTGGATGGATTGCGACGGTGGCATGGAGGAATATCGTCAGCAGAGTTGATCCAGAAAACCAAAGACCGAGATCTGTGGAGAGTCATGAACGCCTATGCCAGACGGCACGGCACTTGATGATGATGATGTTCATTATTATTATTATTATGATTATTATTATGATTATTATTATTATTATTATTATAGTCTTCCTTGGGAGCATGAGGCCATCACTGCAGCTGGTTCTCTGTACTAAATAAGCACTGAAGCACTCCATTCCGGGAGTTTTTGTACATAGCAATTTGTTTTCTTATACTAACTGTCACTGACCTTATTAATTAATAGTTGATTGATATAGTGACTCCCCCGCCCCGCCCGCCCCGCCCCCCCCCCCCCCCCCCGACATTGGGCTGGAGTCTGCTGACAAGAAAATGACTGAAACCTCGGGAGGAAACGTGACCAACGCAGGCCTAGTCTCAGTCAGTCCAGATGTGCTGTGCTGAATGATGACCTGGTGATATCCTAATACAGCTCTCTGCAGATGTGAAGTTCCCATACCGGTTTTGCACCAGTTGAAGAGGGGAGGGAGAGCTATGGAGCATAGTCCTTGTCGCGATGATACTTTGGTGCCGGGTGCAGAGAGAAGTCCCTACACCAACTTCATGTCAATAAGTGGTAACCATTTTCGGAACCTGGAAGACTCGGACATCAATGCGCCAGACTTAAGAGTTAAAAATCTGTTCTCCAGAGGATTCCCAACCAACCAACCATCCAACCAACCAGTCAGCCAGCCAACCATTCAACCATCGAACCAGCCAACCAACCAACCATCCACCTATATGGAGTCTCACCTCATACAGTCTGGGACAACAAGTGTGGGCAAGGAGACACTGATAACATGATTTACACAGAGAAAACCTTAGAATTGAGAAAGTCTGTGTGATTAACAGAGAAAGAGATAGATAATACAGACAGACAATCAGGTAGACAAACAGAACAGATAGCATAAACAGATAAGGAGACAGATTAACAGACTTGAGAGGCAACTTAATTAATGAAGAGCAATTATTTATTTGTAAAGAGTGACTCCTAATCAGTTACTGTCTCAACACAATCCCAAGTATTAGCGGAGCTACCCATTTTGGATAGTTATAGACTGCATCTTTATGTGGGCGTGGGAGATAAGGGAAAACCCCACAGTAATTGATGGGCAGTTACAAAGCTAGATGTAGGCAGCGCAGTAGCACAATGGAAAGCATGCATGCCTGCCGGCCCGACATGCATGTGTTCGAATCAAATGTGAGGTGACTTGTTTCAGTGGCTTCCTGGTTGCCGCAGTTATAGAACATTTCCTGGAAGGTAAAGCCGGCGGCTGTGGTACTGACCACATCCACCATCAAATGGCGATGAGTGTACAAATATGGGGCTAGAACCATATAGCCAATGCTCCTCCAACGTGAAAAGGGGCCCTTTACTTGACTCACGTAGAAAGCTACATTTATTTATACTAGTGTGATATGATCCCAAAACATCTTTGAGTCTATAGACTCAATCATTTAACGTGACAATTCATTGATTGGGAATTCCTTTAAATCCTGGTGTATGTCATTTAAATAAAACATATTGTATATAATGCATATGGTCTTTTAAAAAATAATTGGCAAGTTTAATCAAGGGAAGAAGATCTGTCTCTGGTATAATGGCTTGTTTGTGGCCACCTGTCTGACAGAAGAAACACTCAAATCTCTCTACTGTCTTGACAGCACGAGATTGACATATCAACGACTACCAATCACAGCCGATGGAAATCCATTGGCTGTAAGCATTGTCCCAAGAAAACCCATGGACTAGCCTATGATAACCACAAGTGAAAGCAAAGAGGTAACAACAAATAAGGAAAAACAAGCAAAAGTAGGGTACGACCAAGATAATAAACGTAATAGAGTGTACACTGAAAGTGCGTGAAGGACAATGCAGAGACATTTAACTAAATGGAGTCCGTGACAAAAAGCGCATTAAAATTTTTTTTTAAAAATACACATAAAACACGCTGAAGTGATTGCACTGAAGTAGCTGATAGGGAGCTGTGCTGAGAATGCCATGAGTGCGGTGTGGCGGCGTGACACTGGCCACACCGCACACTGAGTGCCAATTTGTCTATGCATATATGGGTCCAGAACCAAATGTGCAATGCAGAAACAGAGGATGACAGAGGAAGAAGACACTGGATGGTTGCCAGGGTGACATGAATATGACCAGTGGTCAAACTGGTCAAGACCAGGGGACGCAGATGCCTTGTGGTGGGACATGATTGTCCATGCATGGCACATGACTTTAATGTGGCTAGATTTAAAACAGATTGTGTTATTCCACCAGGCAATGTAACCAGTGTGACATGTGTAGATTCAACAGATGAACCCCATGAGGCAGAACGGGTGATGGCAGGGATAAACTACGGGCAGTCAGTGCAAATTCAGGTACTTTAACTAATAACTGTACAGTTACTGAGTTAGTGAAGCACTGCTGAAAGTAATAACTGTTTAATTTATCACTAACCAAACCAATGAACATGACGCTACTGTATTATTCTTTATCAAATGTACAAGAAATGAAATGAGTTGAACTGCAGTAAAGCTGTAAACATACAAGGAATATATCACCACGAATAGTCAGCTGGTCTGGTTTACACCTGACCGACAAATTTAGGCAACATCTCCTGGACAAGAGTAATGTCCATAAGCCTGCGCCTACACATTTCAACAGAGGGCACTGTGGCCAGTCTGATATCTAGGTCATGGCTGTTAAATCTGGCATATCCCATGGAAAAAGATCATAGTATTCTCGAAAACCGCTTCATATTGCATATACTTTCTCTTTACAGCTCCAATTTCCAACACATCACATTTAACCATATGTATTACATTTTTATCTCATCCTCTCACCCTTCGGTCATTCCCACTTTTTTATGTGTGTACCTTCTTTATCTACTCTATGCCCACACCACTCGCATCCTCCCTATAGAGATTGACCTGCTCAATACTTATTTCACCTTTGCTTACATTTTCCACACTTTACTTCCTATCCGCAGATATATAGGGCACTTGGCACACAGTTTGATTATTGTACCTTGGGATGTAGACGTGTTCAGGACGTACACTTTTTGAAGCTTTTAATGTAGTTATATCGGCGTTTTTTGTTTTGTTTTTGTGTGCTGAAAAAGACTGTTTAGCTCCAATGCCCATTCTATCACCTGTGATTGTGTTCTTCTAAACTAACCAATGACACTTTAGGTTTTTATTGATTTACTAGTGGTAAAAACTCCACCGGGGAACAAGCACGACAGGAGGCTTCTGATCACCAGAAGAGTCCACCCTTGACGAATGTTTCGGCCTCTTTACCTTCCTGAAACACTCTCAGGAGGCGGGCCCGTCTGGGTCCCAACTCCCAGACGCCTTTCTCATGTTGTGTGTGTGTGTGTGTGTGTGTGTGTGTGTGTGTGTGTGTGTGCGTGTCATTCATTGGCACCTTGCCGTCTTGACAGACGATAGTTTGTAAGGGATGGAGTTATTGCCTCTCCCTAGCACAAAGCCTGGGCTAAAATATAGAGATTATGTGTTGCCCATGCAGCATGATCCCTCTCTCGGCCTGCCTAGTTCACCCCAGAGGAAAGGTAACACCTCTACATCTGGAACAAGACAAGCTGCAGAAGCTGCCGGATCAGCAAAGCAATGCTCTATTTGTCCGCTGTCGGAGCTTCGATCCTAGATCAGCCGCAAACCAAGGCTTTGGGACTGGTCTGCCCTGCCATGACACTTTGTCTTTAGGTTGCATTTCCTCGCACCAGGGTAAGGCTTGTACCCTCCCAATTGCGCTCTTCCGCCCGAAGCCGTTGGCACAATGTGGGGTGTCAGGTTTGGTAAGCGCCGCCCAACGTTCGGCGCTAACAAAACGCAGGTAGTACCGTCTACTGTTATACGGTATATATATATTGGGCCCTATCAGAACCTAGGGACACTAATCCTATGCAACCACAAAACAAGTACACTAGTGTTTTAACAACACCCCCCCCCCCCCCAAAAAAAAAAAAGAAAAGAAACACACACACACACACACACACACACAACACACACACACACACACATATGCATACAAACACTCACACTCATTGCTGTTTGCTTACAGGATCCTCCAAGAGCAGAAACCATGATGGCTGTGATAGTATTGTTGTCGCAGACACAACCTACAGCCTCACACTTATGGCATGTTTGCTATTCTGCATGTTATCCCCATTTACTTGTGGGTCTGCTGTCTGACAGGGTCAACATTCCGAAAGCCTGAATGCATGGAGGAATAGGTGGCCAGTCTGTCCCTAACTTAGCCAGATGGTGGACGCAGGCATCGAACCTATCGAACCTCCGTCCGACAGCGCTCATGCCGTTATCAGCTTGTCATTATCAACTACGACATGCATCCCCTACACTGATTTAACGTTGAATATTCTAAGTTTGAAACCAGGCCACACAACATTGATTAATATGAAATATCTCAATGCCTTTTATACTTGCAGAACTGCTATTCGAAGCCCCATTGCTGATTATTGGAGCAGTGCTTGCTGTGATTGGATCCCTCCTGATCATTATTGGGATAGCTGTCTGGAGAAGGTAACCAATAGATAAAAGCTGTAGTTCGCTGTAGTTCGTTTTTCAGAATTTGTAATTCAGTTTACGAATGCAATTGTGTCGGAGACGGCTGTTGCTGAATATATAGAGTTTGAGCTGTGTGATGCGTTTGGCAGGTCGCTCTGCGGAAAGAGACAGAGCCATACGGAATAACACCCGGTGCAATTAAATCAATTATCTTGTATTGAAACATGTCTTGTTTATAGGGACCATTATCCATCAACAACTCTCACAAATATCTTCACGACTCCTAGATGAAATGCCCATTACATGTTAGTCCATCCACATGTATTTATTTATGTGTGGTGTAATGATTGTTCCATTACACTGCTGGGGCAGTCAGCATGCTTTCATTCAACATCTGCGGAGGGAAACACGGCACAGGGGGCCATGCCTCAATGCTATGACACTGATGCTAATTAACTCTTTCAGTACTGTGAAATCACTACATATTTATTGGTTACTCCATATAGAAGCAATGGCAAACAACTGAACAAACACTGCCTAGTAAATCACAAACATCCAATAAATGCTGGGGGTGATTGCAACATCCTATAAAGGACATGCAACTAACTTATTTATACTCTATACAGAAAATAATATTCTTAACTCCTGCAATCTAACATCATCGACTCTATCCCAATTGTTACTTTGACCATTCTGCCCCACAGATGTCATGGTAAGCTCTTCAGACCAAGACGTTCATTTAAAGAAACACTGTTTGGGATAGACAGAATTAAAATGACCTTACCCGGGGAAAAAAAGAGTCAATCAATCACTCGGACACCAAATAGTCCACAAGTATAATTTACTTATACTGACATCTAGATGAGGAAAAAAGAGTTAATCAACCACTCAGGTCAATCAGTCAGACACCAAAATGTCCACGAGTATAATTTACTTTCACTGAGATGAGTGGTCAAAAGTCAGCAAAGAATCTGTACTGCATTTGGGATCATGTTTCAAGACTTTGTGACCTGAGCAGCTGTTAAAGCTAGAGGTAAATGCAATCCTATGGCAGATACTTATTACCAGGCTTGGCCATGGGAATGTTATTTCCATGGGAAAGGCCCCATGGGATGGGATGGGACAATACACATTTGTATTTCCCATGGGACAGAGCCATGTCATAGCAACTTGATCTACGTCAGAGCTACCCTTGATTGTTTGTTTGTTTTTGATTTTGTTTTAAAAACCTTTTTATTTCTTTATATATTTGCATATTTTCTTTATCTTGTGGTGGGGTACCGGATAAATAAATAAATACACTTAGCCTTTTATTATACAAGATTACCTTTTGGTGCGTGACCAGCAATTAAAATTATAAAAGTGTGACGTGACTGGAAAAAAGGTTGCAGAGCACTGATCTACGCAGCCAAAATACGTAATACGTACTGCTAAGCAGTGGTGCCAGTTGGGCAGATTTCATGCCAAAATTGGGCTACTTTTCAAGACTATTTGCGGGAAATTTAACGTGTTGGTGGGATGCGG
The DNA here is from genome assembly GCA_014155875.1 of Cepaea nemoralis. NCBI lineage: Eukaryota > Metazoa > Mollusca > Gastropoda > Stylommatophora > Helicidae > Cepaea > Cepaea nemoralis. The sequence goes on from JACEFZ010012155.1 coordinate 573,641, forward strand.
TTTCTTGGGCTAGTTTTGGTAGCGTGTGAGGATTTTTGGGCGGGTTGTAATGTAACATTTCACTGAAAAATTATCGAATTTTGATTATCTGACACCAATAAATGGGCCAATGACTGGATCGCTTTTTCTAAGTCTGTTGTTCCACCATTAAGGATTTAAATCTTTCTTCTGAATCATCTGCTGTATGTGAAGTAGCAGTAATTGTAGAAAAAAAAGCCGAAAAGTGATTTTGACTTCATTTTTGATACTTCACCAAACAAAGCACTTAAGTTTCATGACCCCAGAAACAAATGCCTTGAGGATGAAGTCACCATGTTTAAAAAATTACGGCAACCAACTTCACAACCATTAAATTATTGGGAAAAATGAACATAGGTTTCCACTGCTAAAAGCAAGTGCGAAGATTGTTTTGGCCATACCAGTGTCATCAGCAGCAGTAGTGCGCTTATTTAGTGCAGCTGGATTGTTGTTGTTTAGTAAATTACGAAAACGGATGTTACCAGCTCTCGTTATAAACTCTGTGCACATCAGATTTGCATATAAGATGAAAATTGTGGAAATGGTTTCAGGGAGTACCTGGATTAACTGAATTATTAGAAACAGTCGATCAGCAGGAAATTGATCATGTGCTGAATGAGCAGAGTGTCTCAGAAACAGAATGGAGTGTCAGAATGACACTGAATTGTTATATTTAGACTAAACTTTTTAAAAATAAAATACTCTTGAATATTAAAATTAATAAGTTCATGTCGTTTTACGTGTCTCTTTGTACATGTAGTCCTATTTAGTAGACACTAAACCTAAACTTTCATAAATTTCATAGTTTTATTTGAACTGTATGCCATACTAATATTATAATGAGAATCCAATGGAATGGGATGGGATGGAACAGGCATAGATTACCATGGGCTGGGATGGGATGCGACAGAAAAATATGCCCCATGGACAAGCCTGCTTATTACACTGAAGGCGTGAAGTGTGAGGCCGTTACATATACCAGCTGAGTACTTTAAGAGGTAAGGCAACCTGCTCCTTTCATCGCTGCCTTTCCCTTCTCTTAAAGATAATGTATAGGCAATTCTGAACATGATCAGGTAGGAAATGTGACAGGGTGGACCCACCCCCAGAGCTACACTGGCTGGAACTAGCTGTGACCCATCCTGCTTAACTGTAGCTGGTAGGATGTTGCTATAGCCAGAATACTGCCACACTGTCGATGAATTATCATTCTCATTAACTGATTTGATGTAGAAGGATAAATGTGATCTCCCATTTCGTCAGAAGGGCGATACATCGCCACACTACGGACATTGTTATTTGTTTTGTTTCGTGGTATCTTCCACAATTTCAATGCTCAGTGCATGGACATTTACATTATAATACTTTTTCATTGTATTGTGTACCAAGTTTGGTCTAAGTGTACTTTTTGTCATGCACTGAATCAGTTAAACCTTGTTTCGGAATATTATCTACACAACACTAACAATTCTCTTCGAAAATTATTTTCACTGACATGGATTTTAAGAAGAAGAAGAAGAAGAAGAAGCTGAGGAGGAGGAGTTGGTGAAGGAAGGTAATAAGGTAAGGACCGGGAATAACAGGAGGAAGGTAATAAGGTAAGGAAGAAGAAGAACAGAAGAAAGAAAATAAGTTAAGGAAGAAGGGGAAGAAGAAGACGGGGAGGGGGAAAAGAGGCACAAGCAGATGAAAAAGAGGAGAAGAAACGGAGAAGAAGAAATATATAGAGACTAGAAGCTGTCGTATTTTTCCAGACTGCAATATTCAAAGTAACAATACTATTATCACAAATGATTCCCTTTGTGTTGATTACTATAGTTCAGTTGTACGTGACTTTAAGAGCCACAATGTTTTGACTACTATGGTTCAGCTGCACGTGACTTTGATAGTCACCAATGTTCTGCTATATATAATATGAAGTGAGTATATGAATAATACTTAAGGTTAAACAATTAAAACACATAGTCACAGGCATTGCTCGAATGTGGAAAATTTGTTATCCCCAGGTAATTTCAAACTTAACACGAACTCTTTCTGTTTGCACAAAACCGGGTGGAATAGCCTAATTATTAACGCCTCACTATATTGAACTAACAACTTGTTAATATCAAGTGACTTTTACAATTATATTTACAGGTATCGAAAGGAACGTAAAAGGCAGGCTAAATATGCGAAAGCTAAACGGGAAAGTGATGAGCTGCCAGGTGACAATTATGAGATGATCACATACGACAATGAACCCCATGTTAACAAGTGTTCGACTCCAGATAATGACAGCTCCGCGAGGAAGTTCTCAATGTCTTCACTGTCACACAGCGAGCAACACCACAAGGAATCGTTGTCTTCCACAAGCACACACTCAAAAGCTACTCACGCAGCGAACTGTCAACCTGTCACAAAGTCATCTACTTCTGGTAAAACTAAACGTGACTCAAAAGATTTTATCGGTGCACAGAAAGGAAAACGTGATAATAAGAAATATAAATGTGCAGATGACAGTGATCAGGGAGATTACTCTGAAGTTGAGCAAGAGTACGAAGACATTTCTGAACCAGCGCACTCATCGACAAAGCTAGACAGCCGTGTAGCAACGCCACTTGCGTTTCTCAAACCGGGAGAACAGCAACATACACTAAAGAAAACTGATAACATGAACCTAATAAATGCAAAGACTGAATCTCTACCACAAACAACGCTTCTGAACGAGGAGGACAACGCATACTCACAGTCTAGACCGTCTAGAGAAATTACGTGCTCACTGTTTAAGGAACCAAACCAGGGATAATCTAGTTTCAAATGACACAGCAGATGTGAAGAACAGCGCTGGTGTAATACAGGCTAACTTGAATTCTTCAGACAAACCGAAAAAGGTAGCTCAAATAATCAAAGAGAAAGAAGGAATGGTTACTAGTGTTACAAAGATCGAAGAAGAGCAAGATCATATTTACGAAGCGTTGGGGGAACAAGAAGGTATGAAAGAACGAGAGGACAACATAAAACCAACAAGCAATCGCTGCCTGACAACAGAACCAAAGTCTGCAGATGACACATCTCTGTCTACAGAAGGGACTGAATAACTATCCGTCTGATAACAAACTAGTGACAACTGAAGCTACGCAATCAGATCTCGCGGATCACGAGTGTCATGATGGCGACAACATACACAATACAGAGATAGAAATGATACTTCGGAAACCCACAGAAATGCATCTAGATGAACGGGGCAAAGTATCTTCAATGGTAAAAGATAATCACCCAACTGAACGACCTATGACTGAAGTCAGAGAATCTCCTGCCAGATTTCCCGATAATCTAACTGAAGCTCAAGCAGACACAGGTGATGTTAGAACAAAGAAAACCGACAGCGGGGATTCAACAATAGTGACACTAATGATAAAACCCAGATAATCAAAGTAAAAGACCCAAAAGAAGAAAAAGTACAATTTCCAGTTACATAAATATCATACCAGTGAAGAAGTCAATGAGTCTGGACAGAGCAATTTAGTGAGTCTAACCAGGCCACTCTAAACGGAATTGAGAAAGATGTCGGAACGTCTAACAAAGATAGCCACGATTTCTGTGACACTATTGATGACACCGACGTAACAGCTGCAGTAGAATTCCCACCAGACAGTCAGCTAGGTTCTGAAAAATCCCCGAATAAGGATAGTCATTTTAGCGTGTCTGACCAGGGTAAGGAAAACGACATTCAAGATGCTAGAATATCACACAAGGATGCTGATGCTAACTGTACGGGTGATCTCCAGAAGTCTGACGTTACTTTGTTCAATTCTAATCCACCAGAAACAATCTCAGCCACAGAGCTTGGCGGAGCGCTTGATGACAAACAACTACAGTTACTGTATCGACGATGACCTTGAAAACTACACGATTGTTGACAACATAGTGTATGGATCTTTGCCTCTTAAGAGTTGTAGCAAACTGTGATGACTGTTCTCATTGTCTGCATGTTTAGTGTCAAACCTAGTTCACATCTAAATCATGCATGAGCTGTATATCTGCTTTTCTGTATTCTGCCGTATGAAAAAGTTAAGACATCCTCGCAAACAATTAAAAATAAAAACACACGTTATAGAAAGACTGGGAATGAAAAGAGAGTTGATGAAAGAAATATACAAAAGCTAATTATTTCGGCCACGTTAAAAGATAGAACACCCTTATAAAAACCATACTGTATGATAAAGCTGAAGGCAAGCGTGCAAGAGGTAGACAACGACTAAGTGGGAAGATACCATCAAGGGATTCAATTCAACTTTATTTTAAAAGGGTCACAAATTGGATATGCAGGCTCGTCTTACATTCGGCCCTTCCAATCACCCATCTTTCGTTCATCAATAGTGCATGATACATTCATATAGAAAAAAAAAAAAACATTGTCAAATAAATGTTGTAAACATAAACAATGCAAATTACCATATTATGAGGCACATCACCCCACCAACACACACACACACATACACCCAGGGACACATAATACCCCACCAACCCACCCATCCCTCTCCCAGACACACTTCCCCCATCCATTCCCCCAACCCATACACACTCACCCACCCACACACACATCCCTCACCAACCCACATATACATCAAAACCCACACACCCATCCCCCACCCACACCTCCCTCGACCACAAATTCTCAACCTACACACACATCCCCCACCAACCCACATATCCCGCACCCATCCATCATCCACTCACACATCCCCCACCCATACACACATCCCTACCGACATACACACATCCCTACCGACATACACACCCCTACCCACCTATACATCCCCAATCCACTCACACACACCCCACCACCCACACATACATACCCTAACCTACACCCCCCACCACACGCATACCCCCAACCAACACACCACACACATCACCCCATCCACACACACACATCCCCCCACCCATCCACCAACACACAAACACTCATTTACCCACACATCCTTTACTCACACAAATACACTAATGACTGTTTTGATAGTCTCACAAAAATGTGAAAAAAAAATGTGTACATATACAGTGTATGACATAAAAATTAGTGATGCTCCCACCCACACACATTCACTCTCACTCACACTCACTGACTCTCTCACTCAATCTACAGTAATGTACATAAGTTCATATTATACATGATAAAATCAAGTGGTATTCAACTGATAGCATGAAAGATAAGAATACACAAAAATATGAATTAGCATGTTACACAACATGCGTGTTACATGACATACGTGCGCTGAACTCTCTCTCTCTCATCTACTCCTCCGTCTCTCTCTCTCCTCTCCTCCATCGTCTCATCTCATCTCTCTCTCTCTCTTCTGTCACACACACACACACACACACACTCACACACACTAACACATCCACTCTCCCATTGTCTCACTCTCTCTTGCTCGCTCGCTCACTCGCACTCACTATTTCCCTCATTCATTCACTCTCTCCATCTTCATTCACTCTATCTCTCACTCACTCACACACAGACAGACACACACACACCCTCACGCTATCACTCAATGTTTCACTCACTCTCTCTTACCCTTGCACACTCACACACTCTCTTGCAAAAATTAATCTTGGTTAAAAACTTTAAAATTTCTAAATTTGATGCTTAACTGTGTATTTCTAAGAGTTTTGAATCCAATGTTCGACCATGTACAACATACTAGGTAATGGTCACTAACCGTATAAACAGAAACAAGAACACTCTATCCATCATTGTAGTGAAGCAGTCATACCACTGTACCGGCACAAGGGTTCCTATATAGGTATCCAATGAGAAACGGTTGTTGGCTGACTGGCTTCACCTCTAACAAAACACATTCTATCCCAACGGTCTGGAGATCACTTCTACGGGAATAGGTGAGGGAATTGGAAATTTATACAGCAATACCTGTCTATAATTTTTGATTTGAATCTCTCCGAATTACTTTAAACCCCTTAAGAGAGATTTCGAAGTCGGTTATTTTGTCGTTAAGACGACTTTCTAGATTCCAAACACATGGAACTGTTTAGACAGTATTATAGAGAGCACAGGTAATTTATTGAGCAGATGAAAGATGTTGAGATGGCCTATATATAGACCATTTTTGTTGGGCCCACTGATCGTTATTGGCAAACATTGCATAATGAAAGGAAGATGTCGCTTGTGGTATAAATTACAGGGTTTTTAAAACTTTATGTAGTTGTAATTAGAGCTGTTACAGGTGGTAGGAAAATGTCTTTGTTGGAGTGACATCATGAAAGCTTGGTGAGGAGCCTGCATGATTGTACTGAATTGCTGTTGAAGTTAACGTGCACTGAAGAGTGCTATATTACTCCAACGATGGACGACTGCTATGAGTGTCACTGGAAGTGCATCATTGGAAGCAGCATCGGGGCACAGCACCATTGTTTAACAGTGTCCCTTGTGACATGATGAGGGGCGATTGCTTTATGAAAAGGAGACAATATCATAGTTAGCAACATTGGGATTGGAGCATGAGTTGCTATTCACTCCATTGTGTTCCTGGGGTGTAGGCAAATGTGGTGTCGGAAGAGAGGGAGTGTTTTCTGAACACTAAGAGGGGGATGTTGCTGTAGGTGAAGCTCGGTTGACTCTTGTCACTGGTGCTGGTTGTTGTGCACGTTCGGGATATTTTATGTTCTTCGCTAAGTATGCTACTTCCTAGCTTGGAACAATGTATTTGATCCCTGTATAGTTTTTTCTTAGGAGCCCCAGACGTGGATGTAAAATACGGGGTATTATTAATGAAATTAATGTTGTTATCATTACAAAACTTATATAGAGTTAGATTAGGCAGCATCTGCAGTACTATGCTGGAATCCATAACAGGGTGGAATGATTGATGAAATAAACAGATAATTTAGGAAATTTATTGTGCAACACCTCCAATGTAGCTAGTTGTGAGGTGTTTATGCTCTTGTTATTCGTGATATTGTTGACACCAATATGGACTGTTGCTTTTCTGTTGTTGTTAACTTTGAATTTTTGCAGTGTAGATGCTACCTATCAATGTCCGCGCCTGGTAGAGGGTAGATCGAAGTTATTTCGCTATCAGAAGATGACATGCGATCACTATAGATTCCCTTCATCAGGGAGTCTCCAATGAAGACATGTGTTACACTATCATTTAGTTCTATCATTCGCTGCTGACGTGTCCGTTTTGATTTATGTTGCCATTGGTCACTGTCGCTTTGCTTGTGTAGTTGATTATATCTGTTGCTTGCTTGAGATTGCTGTTGATGCCAAGTAGTGGTAGCTGCTAAGTGCTGTTATTCTCGGAATCTGCACTTAGGGTCTGGAACCTGTTGTTGATAAGAACACCAATGGGGTAGATGGACTGTGTATGCTTTACAGGTTTAGTACGGTGCTGCTTTCTGTAAAAACTGTCCTTGTTTCATTATGAATGGACGAATAGCAGTATAACAGAATGTACAATCAAGGCGAGAGACAGACAGTGTTGGAGATCCACTGCAGCCAACCTTCACTGTGGAAACGGCATCTGACTGCTTGAGTTTCCACATCACTGCTCTGAATTACTTATCTATTCTAAAGACATCATAAATCAAGGACAAGGAGCCGCTTCCACTCAACGAGGCTCACAGCGTCATTCAAAGCGCAACACCGTCAAACAAACACAAGTACACATGTTGAGAACATGCATCCTTCCTGCAACAACATGCTGACGCGATCATGGTCCATTTCACAACCACTACAGAAAATGGAAGCCTTTGAACTGAAGTGTTACATACACATTCTTAGGATACCGTTGTGTCCAGATGAATGAATTCTGACTCTCTACAATATGTGAACATCGACAAAACTGGCTCATAAATAACATTAGTCTCGAAAAGTGGAATACATCGGTCTTGTTTCACGTTACGGCGGCTCAGAAAGAACGGTAAAGGAAGGCGTGCTTCCTGGAGTAAGCTTACGAGTTCGACCAATACGAAGGTGGGTATAGGACATGAAAAATACCCAAAGGAGGACATTTGCGAAAGATATCGGCAAGTTGTGATGAAAGCGATCTTCTAGCTTTTATCTCACAAAAAAGCAATGGCCCTCAACCAATCATACCAAGGCACCCCCCCCCCCCCCCCCCCCACTAACGCCTGATGCTTCTTCCATGTCCTCTCCATATCATCCATCTCTTTCTAACTCACTGCTCCGTGTGTTTTCAGGTCTTCGTCTATTTCTTTTGAAAGTGGGTTCCAGAGAAAAGATCTCCCAGCTATACTATTAACAGGTTTCCCGAACATATGCCCCGTCCAGCACCTTTTCTACACTGAAATCTGCCAAGTTCTCTCCATGAGCTCCATGCTGGTGTTTTTGTCATACCACCATGTCAGCCCATCTAATCCCTGCAGACAGCAATTAATGAATGTTCTAAGTTTGTGAGTCATAGTTTTAGTCTTCCATTATCCTGAGCCACACAGCAGTATTGTTTTGATGTTTAGAACATTAATTAACTATGTTAATCAAATGTTAAATATTCAATTTGCTACTAGATTTAATATTGTTTGACTTCCACACATTTCTTAACACTATGAACGTTCCTCTTACTTTTTTGTATTCCTAATGTGATATCTCTTTTGTTCACCCAACTTATCTACTTTGCTTTTAAAATATATGTGCAGCTTCACCTCTTAAAGAGAGGATTCACGTAGGAAAATCGAATTATCATTAGATTGATTTATTCTCAGTATCTTTGTCTTTCGCTTATTTATTATTAAGCCAAATGTGTGTTGCTCATACAACCAAATAAAGTTTTATGTAACGTATCTTGCACCTAGCTGTGTGTTTGGGGCAGGAAGGCAATGCGATCAGCAAAGCCATCAGTGTGATCATCAAGCTTCCTTATCCACTGAATTCCATTGTTATGGTCGCTATTGCTGTCCTCATAATTCATTCTATAGTCAGTCAGAATAACAAGCGCGACAAAAGGCCGCACCCCTGTTCTCTTACGAGGGAGTCAATAAGAAAGTCACACAGTTCTGTGGGATGGCAGGTAAATGTAGTTGGTGTTTTCTGCAGATGTCATTAGGTGACAGCAACATAGAACTTTATATTCCCGTTCGTCAGGGGCGCTAGGTGTCTCATGCGCATACGCAGCGCATAAACACAATGGCGACTGTACTTACGGAGTGTACAATCAAAGAGCAACGAGATGTTGTGCACTTTTTGTGGGCAAAAGGACTGCCTGCAAAGGACACTCATAAGGAAATGCTTCCTGTTTATACTGGCAAATGTTTGTCCCCGTAAAGCGGTGCATAGCTGGGTAGATAAGATTGGATTCTCCCAATTGTTCCGTCTCCGATATGTCTCTTTGTCAGGATAACAACGACTTCCGTCAAAAAGCCCACGAAATGTTGGATTTCTTCCGCCTTCGTGGCTATCCTGATAAAGTTTTGTCTACAGCCCTTTACCCCTGTCAGTCTATCAGTCGTACCGAGGCTCTCTCCTCCAGGCCTAACCACGAAACAACAGGCCGATCCTTTCATTAACATACCATCCCCACAATATTGCTGCCAAGAATATCCTCCTTAGGCATCTATCTATTCTCCAGGCAGACCCGATCACTCGCGATGCCTTTTCAGAGACCCCTCTGGTTGCTTACAGGCGGGACCGTAACCTCAGGGATGTGCTGGCCCGTAGTAATCTACCCCACCCTCATACGCCTCTTCTTGGCACGATGGCTTGTCCTCGATCACGTTGTAATACCTGCCCATATGTACTTCAAACCCAGAGTCTGGCATTCCCCAAGACCACTTTCCACATTCGTGAGGGTTTCTCATGCACAAGTTGCAACGTTATCTATGCGATCGTCTGCACTCGTTGCGACATGAAGTATATCGGTGAGACAGGCTTACGTCTTGCTGACAGATTTAGGCAACACCTATCTGATATCAGCACTGGTGCCCAGAAACCGGTGTCCATGCACTTCAACAGTTCTGACCACCGTAGCGTGGCGGACATACAGGTCACGGCGCTCAAATCGTGCGCATCTCACGAACGTGATCGCAAGACGATGGAAAACAGCCTCATCTTCCAATTGGGGACACTCCCCTCACGGCCTTAATGTCCAACATAGTTTCATTTAACTTCCAACTCCTCTCTCTCTCTCTCTCTCTCTCTCTCTCTCTCTCTCTCTCTCTCTCTCTCTCTCTCTCTCTCTCTCTCTCTCTTTCTTCCCCGCAGCTGTATAGCCCACTAGAATAACGTGATAGCGTATCTCTTACAGAGCGTTGCCATCATCTCTAGCATTACTTCTGCCGTTAGTGATTTTTTGGCAAGTTTGCGTTCGGTTATTAGTCATTGCTTTCTGAGCGACCGTTAATTATGCAATCCTATGCTAACCAACACAGGGCGCACTGCATTCCAAACGCCAGCTAACTGGGTATGCGGAACTAAAGCATTCGCCACAGAGCCGGCTTTATATCACTACTAATTCGCCCTTCACCGTTCGCCCACATGGGTCTTCTCCCTCCACCTACCCATCGGGCATCTTAGCCAATCCCTATTACACATCGACCCGTTTCAATCCTCACATCCGGCCGTCTCCACACTCATCAAACGGTTAGCGCTTTAGACACATACCAAGACAGGATTCAGCTAAGTAACCTCTATATTTTCTATGTAGTGATTATTTTATTAGTTTGGTGTCTGTGTTGTTTTGTTCTGTGCTGACGAAGGCTTTGGTCGCAACGTTCATTTTGTTTCTTGTAATCGTGTTCTAGTAAAGCTCACAATCTACTTATCGTATTTTGGTAATTCATAGCTGGGTAGAAAAAGTTTCTCAAGGACGCGAATGACGCCGAAGTTGAATGTGAAGTGAAAACATGGTTTAGAAAACAGAGCACGCAGTTCTATGCAGCGGTTTGGGGGACTGATAAAACGATGGGATAAGTGCATCAATGTTGGTGGAAATTATGTTGAGAACTAAAGGGACAATGTATGTATAAAAATAAACTGGTTTCAAGATGTTGTTATATTTAGTTATTTTTCTACAGCCATTTGTGACTTACTAATTGACTTTCCCTCATATGTTCAAAACAATCCGTTAGTATTCGCTTCTGAAGAACTCTGCATTTTATGTCTATGTCTTTAGTCTTTGAATGATCTTCTGTGTGCAATTCTTTATATATATATATATATATATATATATATATATATATATATATATATATATATATATATATATATATATATATATATATATATATATATATATATATAGTGCCTGATCAATTCCTAAAGAAATTCGTAACAAATGCTGTCAAAGTTCTCTTCATAGGCCACAAATCCAATATAAATGACGAATTCATTTCAATGCTTTGCTCTAATATACACAATTTGGCTATCTGGTTGGTGCATAATATATTAGATCGAAAATCCGCATGATCATCCCTTAGTTGTTAATCAATGACATTTCTTAATCTCTCCAGAATGATCCCGTGAAATGTATTCATGGTCATTTGTGGGGAATGTTTTGAGTGGACCATGGTTCCCAGGTCTGCCCAGCCTGAAATGGGTGCCAGGAAATGTTCTGGAGAGCAAAGACAGCCGGTGTGACAATGACGACATCACCTGTCAAGTGCCAACCGGGGCCAGCATCATACACCCATTATATTTCAAGGCGTGGCATTGGTGCCTTTACTATTTTACTAGGGATTCTAGCCCAGCCCAACAGAAGGGGCTGATCGCTAAACTATGCTGTTATCAGTTATCAGTTATCAGTTGGGGTATCTTCATTGCACTCCGGACATGTCCATAGGTACTCAGATCCTCCCCCCAGCATATGCATCAGCGTCCGGTGGCTAATAGTGCCAGTTCTGTGTTGGTTGACGAGGCGCTTTGTTTTCCCGATGTACCTCTCGCGTCTGGCTGTGCCGATTCTTACTCCAAAAGTCTTTCATCCTGGACAGCGATGTGGAATCACTGACGTCAAAGTCCTCTGTTCTCGCCATATCTTTAAGGACGTTAATAAACATCGGCACGATCCACGGGCTGGCCATCTACAGGGGGTGCAGAGCCAGCCAGTTTATCAGCTCGTCCATTTCCCTCGACTCCCGCGTGTCCCGGGACGAAGATGAAGGTGACTTTACGAACAACAGACTTCCGCAGCGACTCAGTCCACTGTCTAAACTATGCTCTTATCGACTACTGACGCGAACAGATGCAAACGTATTGATAACCATATTGCAGAGAAGCTAGGTATGAGTTGGAACTGTAATGTTACATAGTAGCGTAGTGCGACTGGCTTGAAATATGATCATGGGATTGCCGTGCCTGAGATCATTCGGGATGTATGTTGTAAATACTTAGAGTCAAGTTACACTGTAGAGAAGAAATGAGTCGGTGGTGACGTCTCAATTCATGTAACATCTGGAGTCTGAGGTGACTCGGTAACTGTTTCATACATTGGTCCAGCGTGGGACTGGTTACAGTGTGAATAGATATATGTTTACTGGTGGAAGTCATCTCACGTTGGAACTATTGCCCAGCACTTGAGCTGCAAGCATCAACTGTTTTTTCAAGACGAGACTTGATGGTAGGCCTTTGCATTGCCTAAGACAACCTCATCGGGTAGGCCTTTGCATTGCCTAAGACAACCTCATCGGCATCTGAGATTATCACTTGAGTTATTTAGCTAAATATCTTACTCTCATGTATTATTTATAGCACAGAACAATGATTTCTTACGTATTTTAAGCTAAAATAGTGAGACTTATATCAAGATGGTGTTGCCACTGCTACGTAAACTATATGTGAGACTATATCTAGATGATGTTGCCAGGGCTACTTAATGGGCATTCGGTCGTCAATATGGACTAAATCTCAACTATCCCTAAAAGAGTGCCATATAACTTTCTTGTTATATATATATGGCAGCTTGGCTGAGCGCAAACGTGTAACTGACAAGGCTGATTCTTTGAAGCATAAAACGGTTTTAACTTGTTAATTTTTATTATATTGTAAATATACTTCAAACAATATTTTTTTTTATTTATAACTTAACATTTGCGTTGCTTAAGTTATTTTTTTTCTTTGTCATTGTTGTGACATAAGATAAATGATGCGTATGTGGCAAAAGTATAACCGATGTCAGCATGTGTTTAGACAGATTCCGTTCAAGATAACCAGGCTAAGTTTACTTGTGTTTTTTCCCCGCATATCCTTTACAGGACATCGCTATCAACACCAGCATTTTACCGCTGTCGTTGATTTCTTGGCAAGATTACGCTCAGTAGATTGCCATTGCTTTTTGAGCGGCCGGCTCACTTATCCCGTAAGTTATCAACGCGGCGAGAACCGCTTCTAATTCCCGCGCCCTGCATTAACCTACGTGGATAAACGGGATTATGGAGAAAGTCGTTTAACACCTTGGCCAGGGAGGCCGGCTTTACTTTGGGTAGGCTTTTTTATTTAATATATGTGACATCAGAGAGACCTTACAGTCTACTCAGTCATTGTCGACTTCCGACAGATTTTTATGGCGCACAACTTCACAAGGGAACGCTTGCTGTCTCCTGATGTGTGAAAGCTAGGCATCATACGTCACTACCCACGAAATTAGAGGGACCCAATACACCGGAAACCAATATTTCTTGAAAAATTATCACCCCTACACTGGGATTGGAAACTGGTATCTTCCGAGCCTGGGATGGACACGGCAACTTCTCAGCCAGGCCGCCCCTTAGAAACTGGTTTAACAGAGGGAAGAGGCAACATTAATATATCGCGCTCTTAACATTTCGACCAGGCTTACCTATCTGCGACTACATGAGAATAAACCCATTATTTGAATTTGATTTGTTGGAATGTATTTCACTGATCAGACCCACGGCTGTTTCTGTTGACTGATTTCACTTATCCAACATTGTTACCTCCTAATCAGTTTCGGACATAAACGGAGACTACAGAGAGAGAGAGAGAGAGAGAGAGAGAGAGAGAGAGAGAGAGAGAGAGAGAGAGAGAGAGAGAGAGAGAGAGAGAGAGAGAGAGAGTCAGACAGACAGGCACGAGCAGGTAAACTGAGACACACAAACAGAGGGGCAGGGAGGGAACGACAGAGACATATAGAGAGATAGTCAAGGACACAGAGAGGGACAGAGAGAGAGAGGGAGAGATAGAGCGAGAGAGATAAAGCTAGCGAGAGACAAAGAGAGAAAGAGAGACAGAAAGAGATACAAAGAGATGGCACAGAGAGAGAGAGAAAGAGACAGAGATACAGAGGTGCTGGAGAGAGACATAGACAGATGAGAGGGGGGTGGGGGGCTTTCAGCTGGACAAGCATATATATCCATACCGTATCGGACACGGCTTATTGGTTTATTTTTGTTGTCAAACTGAACAGAGATAGATAGATAGATAGATAGACAGACAGACAGACAGACAGACAGACAGACAGACAGACAGACAGAGAAACAGATAGACAGAGACACAAAGGGAGGGATAAACATATAGAGAAATAGATATAATGGGAAATATAGAGAGTTAGAGAGAGAGAGAGAGAGAGAGAGAGAGAGAGAGAGAGAGAGAGAGAGAGAGAGAGAGAGAGAGAGAGAGAGAAATATATAATTTGAGAGAGATAGAGTGGGCGAAAGAGAGAAATGTAGAGAGTGGGAGTGGAAGAGAGCGCGCGCACTACACAAAATTCTGGACAGCTGCTCATTATGCCACAGAAAAGTGTCAGTGTACCAAGTGATAGATTGTATTGGGATGGTCAGAAGTGGAGAAGAATAATCGCCCACGCCGTCGGCCTGGCACCTAACCAAGATTTCCCTCCTTTCCCGTTTGGTATACTTACTGTGCTGTCTTTCACTCGACTATTTTCTCCATTAGTTGTTATTGATAATGCATGGAGGGGGTATTAAATAATAATGTATTTGAAAAATACACTATAAACTACAGCGTAGGGACGTAATGTAATGCCAAGACTAATTTTTCAGTTCCGAAGAAGGAGTAAAGAGGCAATACAGAATGGCGAGAATGGGGTGAAATAATAATAACCATAACAAAAAGAAGACGAAGAAGACAAATAAGTAAAAAAAGAAGTAGAAGAAGGAGAATGAGGAGGAGGAGAGAAGGGGACAAGAGAAAATAATAATAATAATAATAATAATAATAATAATAATAATGTAATGTAATGTAATAATAATAATAATATAATGTAATAATAATAATAATAATAATAATAATAATAATAATAAGGGTGATGAAGAGGAACAGACTAGGAGGGGGAGGAAGGAGGAGGGAGAGGCAGAGGGAAGGAGCAGTACGACGACGAATAAGGAAAAGAAGAAAAATAATAATAATCATGGTAATAATAATTAGGATGCGGAGGAGGTTAATGAGGGGTGGGAGGGGGGGGGGGGAAGAATAATCACGATGATCAAATTGAAGCACATTTTTCTGAAAGGATCATTCCTTCAATTCGTCGGACTTCCAAAATCTGAAGGGGGAAAAAACACGAATATAGCAGAGGAATGATTCAATCTAAAGAGCAAACATGCCCCGCCTGCAAACATGCCGGAACCTCGGTGTGTCATGCTGATTGGAAACGTGTCACCAACCGTCCAGTGGCCCAGTTGCCCCGAGAAGCATATTTCATCAGCTGATGAAATTCACTGATGCCAGATCCACTCGTGGTCGAACAGTTTGTACGGCGATCTCCAGTATCAGAAGACATCGGTTCTTTACTCTGGCGCGGCAAATGTGTTTATCAAGTGAAGGTAGATAGATGCGTGGCAGATACTGCCGTTGGAGGAGTGCAAGTCCGAAAGCAGCAGCTTGCTATATAGATCGGTGATGTGCTAGGATAATGACACCGTGTAGGCTTGAGTGCATGGGGGATGGGTGGCCCGTCATTTCCTTCCATAGCCAGCGGCGAGCCCGAGAATCAAACCCTCGTTCGACTTCGCTCGTGCCATTGTCAATGAAACTTCTCAACCGTTACACTAACGCGCCCGCTTCACATATTCTAGGCAGGGTATAATCAGAAAGGGTGACCAGTTTCTTTCTTCGGCGCGCGTCGTTCCCAGAAAACTCTGACAATTATCTGGCATCAGTGGTTACCAACTAACAGTATACCACAACAAGCAATGATGTATCGTACATCATACATTGTATGGATCCAGATGGAAGCAGAGGAAGAGGCCGACCATGTAAACGATGGACAGAGGGAATAGCAGAGTCCATGGGAATATCGATACATGAAGCCCATAAACAGGGCACTCTCCCGCTGTTTATACTTCACCTCGACACCGCAAGGTACGAGAAGAACAAGTTGAGATGAGAAGAGATGAGAGTGGTTCCTTTGCTTGCCAGCCTAAGCAGTGGTCAGAGTCAAGACCCAGTACATTAGGATTATTTAAAGCTATTAAAGTCAAAATAAATACGTCAACTAAACTATTGCGCATATTATTTAGCAGACCCTCGGAGACTGGTGAAGTACCAATAGACTGGGGAAAAGGGATATCTGGTGAAGCTGTCCACACACAAAAAAAGCGTCGGGGGGGGGGGGGGGGGGGAATATCTGCAGGAGTGTGGAAATTAAAGGGGAATATTATTGTAATCTGCAGGGAAAATATTCAGCAGGATCATTCTGGAGAGATTAAGAGACGCCACTGACAAGCAACTATGGGATGAACAGCAAGCCTTCGGCAAAACAGACCCTGCGCTGACCAGATTACGCAAAATAATAGAGCAGTGGATTGAAACAGCGGCGCCTTGGCGAAGTTGATAGCGAACTGCATTGATGTCATGAGGTCGGCTGGAGAATGGTTCGACGCCTGGGCTCGTCGCTCACGAAAGTGAGGAAAAGACTGTCCACCTATCTCTCTTCTCCCCCCCCCCCCCCCCCCCCCCCGTGCATTCAGGCCTACAAGATGTGATGGCACAATCACACCACAGACCCCTGGTAGGAAACTGCCTCAAACTGAAATGAACTGGCCACTAGATATAGAATGTGGATGTTGAGACGGCCTGCCACAGGAAGCTGGCTGCAAGCTGACTACAGGTTCCAACATATACAGGGACACGAGAAGCAAAGTCCTTAGTAAGAGAAAACTTAACAGTCACGTTTGAAATCAGGACAGAGGTGATACAGGGGCGCCGTATGTCGCCATTATTATTCTTGCTAAGTATATACCTGGATAATGAAGACAACAATAACTACCGCAAAAGTAGAATTCAATGGACTGACAGGGCAGCTTGATGAGAGGTCTCAACAGGGCTAAAAATTCGAATGGAAAAGACTCAGATATTTATAATAAATAAAACAAATGATAAACCGGTGGCCCTTGGTGAAACTGTACTTCAAGCGGTGGAAAACACATTTAGATAGCAATGTAAACAAAGATAAGGAAACATACTGGAGTATTAAAATAACATAACAAAGGTAAGAGGAGTTTTAACAGCACTAAGACATTTATGGAAGTGAAAAGAAATACATTTTTTGTTACCAAGCTTATAATATTTAACTCTAACGTCACGTGAGCACTGCAGTGTGGGTCAGAAACTTGGAAAACCACAGAAACAACTACAAATGTTCATTACTTGTTGCCTGCGCAGAATAGCAGGACCAAACTGGTATAACAGAATAACTTGACTGGCACCTTGCCGTCTTGACAGACGATAGTTTGTAAAATAAAGTTACCTCCCCATAACACAAAGCCTGGGCTGAATTAAGAGACCATGTGTTGCCCATGCAGCATGATCCCTCTCAAGGCCTGTCTAGTTTACTACAGCGGAAAGGTGACACCAATACGTCTGGAACAAGACAAGCTGCAGAAGCTTCTGGATCAGCAAAGCAGTGTTCTAACTGTCCATTTGTCAGAGCTTCTATCCTAGACCAGTTACCAACCAAGGCTTAGGGCCTGGTCTGCCCTGCCATGATATTCAGTCTTTAGGTTGCATTTCCTTACACCAGGATAAAGGCTTGTGCCCTCCCAATTGTGCTCTTCCGCCCGAATCCATTGACACAATGTGGGATGTCGGGTTTGGTAAGCGCCGCCCAACATTTGGCGCTAACAGTAGCAGGTAGTAACGTCTACTGTCATACGGTAGCTCAATCATATCTGACTAAGAAACAGAATAACTAATGCAGAGTTTATGAAGAAATGTAGATA
The DNA here is from genome assembly GCA_014155875.1 of Cepaea nemoralis. Lineage (NCBI taxonomy): Eukaryota > Metazoa > Mollusca > Gastropoda > Stylommatophora > Helicidae > Cepaea > Cepaea nemoralis. The sequence continues at coordinate 591,809 of JACEFZ010012155.1, forward strand.
CATTCCAGGGAATCAAAAGGTGAGGGATAGCCGCAGCTGTTAGACAAGACACACTTGAGACAAACTGGGAATAGTATCACTAGAAAGGTGAGGGAAAGGCGCAGTTGTTAGACAAGACACACTTGAGACAACCTGGGAATAGTATCACCAGAAAGGTGAGGGAAAGGCGCAGTTGTTAGACAAGACACACTTGAGACAACCTGGGAATAGTACCACCAAAAAGGTGAGAGAAAGGCGCAGTTGTTAGACAAGACAAATTTGAGACGACCTGAGAATAGAATCATTAGAAAGTATTTTCCCTGGAACCCACCGGATAAATGAAAACAGAGGGAGACCTGTAAACACACGCAGAGAATTAGAGACAGAATTAAAGAATTAGAGAAAGAGATGAATAATGTGGCCAAGACACGAAGGGAGCTGCTGAAGACAACAGATAGGAGGGCCGGGTGTTAGATGGTTAAAGGTCTATGCTCGATTAGGGGATAAAAGGAGGAGGAGGAAGAAGAAGAGGAAGAGGAGTACACCCCGCATTGCATTGGCTCGCTAATGTGCTGGTTTCATTTGTATGTACTCTAATTTAGACAATGGTTTGCCTCTTACCGCGCTCAGAACCAGCTGTTTCGTAACAGACGTTCCGGGGAACATAACAGGGGAAATAAACATTGTGAAGGTAAATACAGAGTGCAAGTGCCCATCGAAGAAACCAGATTTCTTTAGTGTGATCTGGCCAAATGTAAAACGTTAGAGAACGCATTTAACAGTGACTGGGATTCCCGGGGAAGAGTCAATCACACATCGCGGACTTCATGGGACTCAAAGTGTTAAGGCAGTGTCTGATGGCATCATGTTTAGCCTAATAATGCAATTTAAAAAATGCAATTAGTTTAGCCTAAAAAATGCAATTAGTGAAAACACCTTTTTTTTTTTTTTTTTACAGTATAAACAGATTAAATCGACGCCTTAAACAAGTATCGAGGATACTGCGAACACAGGCACATACATGCCTGCCTGCCTGCCTGCCTGATAGATATACATACGTAGGTACGTGCGTACGCGCGTAGACAGACAGGTAGGTAGCTATATGTACATACCTACCTATCTACCTAATTACCTACCTACCTACGCACACACATGTATAGTAGTACTATATATCATGTGTCTATTTTATAACGTGCTATATAATCGCAGCACGCAATGAACATATTTACTCTGCTCCTTATCTAATTCTGTGCGTGTACAGTTTACAAGTCAAGTACTCACAAGCTGTTCCTAAACTACAGTTATAACCACTATTCCACAATTATATCCGGCACAACGTGAAACACCAGTTGGTCGCAGCTTCTGGCCGCGATATGTGGCCTTTCGTCATGAACTGTTGGAAATATCCTAATACACAATACTGGCTTTTTCTTATTTAGGAGTTCTATTTAGGAGTTACATTTCAGACCATCTGCAAGGAAAAAAACTCTCTCACCCCCGCCCCCACACACACACACAGAGAGAGAAAGAGAGAAGGTGGTTAGATAGTTAGCTAGCTAGTTATTTAGTTAGTTAATTAGCTGGTTAGTTAGTTATTTAATGTGTTAATCTAACTAGTTATTTAGCTAGCTGACTAACTAAATCCCAGAGCGGTCCAAGTTGTCAGATTATTACCGTGCCCAGCTTGGTAACCAAATCACCACAAATGATCTCCTACTAGATTTGTGACTGCTGTCCAAACGTAACAGTAATTAACCAGCTTCTGAATACGAAGAAACGGCAACTATGATTGCTATAGTGTTTGTTCAAGGCGCCTAATTACGGCACCTCGCCATCCGCGGCTCACCCTTGAGCCCTACAGCACGGCAATACTTTGTCATGATCTCTGTAGAACACTCGCAGAACCAAGCAAACCAATCGGGCATACAAACTCTGGTGACATGCTCACAGACAATGATTGAACATGGTATATCAGCAGGCAGAATGGGTCCGTTTTGACAGTGACAAATGGGATTAGGGCACCAGGATGGCGTTCCGCGGAAAATACAAGGCAATGTGTTTAGAAGGAGACAAAACGAATGCATTTTTAGATCCAATGTGGTGATAAATGGACATACGTTAAAAACTTCGTCGACAAATTATGCTCTACAAGTTCTCGTGGCTACGCGAATGCAGAAAACCATACGCACATTTAAATAACAAAGAGCGTATAATAACATAACAGTTGCACATGCGTCACACTAGTTAGCTATATACCTACCAACCTACGTATCTTTTCATCCATGCATACATCCATCCATCCATACATCGCTTTGTTCGTCCTTCCGTCCGTCTGTCTATTTACTCTCTCTCTCTCTCTCTCTCTCTTTCTCTCTCTATCTATCTATCTCTCACACACACACACACACACACACCCTTTAAGCGTTTAATACCTTTCTTGCTTGCTTTCTTTCTTTCCGTCTGTATGACACTCAGCTAGACAGACAGACAGACAGACAGACGGTAGGGGGGGGGGCAGGCAGGCCGGCAGGCAGGCAGACAGACAGACAGGCAGGCAGACAGACAGACAGACGGTCGGGGCAGGACGGCAGACAGACAGACAGACAGACAGATAGATAGATAGATAGATAGATAGATAGATAGATAGATAGATAGATAGATAGATAGATAGATAGATAGATAGATAGATAGATAGATAGATAGATAGATAGATAGATAGATAGATAGATAGATAGATAGATAGATAGATAGATAGATAGATAGATAGATAGATAGATAGATAGATAGATAGATAGATAGATAGATAGATAGATAGATAGATAGATAGATAGATAGATAGATAGATAGATAGATAGATAGATAGATAGATAGATAGATAGATAGATAGATAGATAGATAGATAGATAGATAGATAGATAGATAGATAGATAGATAGATAGATAGATAGATAGATAGATAGATAGATAGATAGATAGATAGATAGATAGATAGATAGATAGATAGATAGATAGATAGATAGATAGATAGATAGATAGATAGATAGATAGATAGATAGATAGATAGATAGATAGATAGATAGATAGATAGATAGATAGATAGATAGATAGATAGATAGATAGATGCTAAAGCATAGAGGATGATCGGCTTAATCGCGTCTCGGTTTATCCCACACGACTCGGTCTCTGTCCAGAAAGCAGCAGCCGAAAGCGTCACACAAGCACGAACTTCTTAGCAACAGCGACGACCTCCAGGGGTTTCCGAAAATATAGGATTAATATAGTACAGTACAGTACTCGCGAACCGAATGACGGCAGACGGAGTCCGACAACGAGAGGGACTCGAAGTAACGACTTCGCCACATTTCCTCCAAGTTAATGAATTAATGACGATGGAAGGATCGACATGATTAAAATGGGAGGGGGCGGGATTGGAGAAGAATAAGAAGAAAACATTTATCGGTGTAGGATCTTATCTGAGATGTATTGAACTTGCAGGCTTGCAGTGGTCCGATTCCCTTCAAGTTGAGTCACGCCTTTGTCCACACAAAGCCAGTTTTATCGCTGAAACTCCGGCTGTTTTGTGTCTATGTTCTGCACGATCCATGTCTAAACCCGTCATTGTTTTGTTCTTCTCGCGGGGTCCAAACAATGAGAATTACAACGGCTGCAATCGAAGTAACCCAAGTCGGTGGCAACAACCGTAGCAGCTCTTTGAACTGTCATTGAACATTACACAAACGCGCCTTCTTGTTTGATCGCGAGAAGAGGGGCGGGGAAAACAAAAACAGGGTGAATGAGAGACAAAGCGATAAGAAAACAGCAAGCGAAGAAAAGGAGAGAAAGAGAAACTGAATGGAAGCGCGTTCCCCAGGTAAAGGTGTGAAACGACTTACACAAGGCCAAACATGAAAACGGTTGCCCAGGCTTCTGGTTCGTGCACATTGGGTGGGGCTTGGGGCGTAGGGTTTAATGCCAATTAGCCCTGGTTGAGCGGACGGCACGCGACTAGCGGTATAAAGTTAGCAGCCGGCGGCGCGTGCCCTCCATATTCTTTCAGCCATCCGTCATCTTCAGCGGCAGGCGCCTGTCTGATAAACTGTTAAAACTTTGTAACCCCCTTCCAGGCAGTTACATTGAACAGACTGAGCGTGTAAACGGCCAAGATACCCCACCATCCAGGCTGTAAAGGGCTGCGGGTCCTACCTGCCTGCGACTTGAGCGCTACCAATACGGATTCATGAAATTAATTAAGTAAACAGATTCTGACAGGAAATTTAATGAACGCCTTATAGCTAGCTGATCAACCATGGCATTGCCAGATGAAATCCAACATCGCTTCAATTCAATATGTGTGTTTAGTTAGAGCCTAACGCTTAAACTGTGTGTGTCATTGATCAACTTAGATCTGGACTGAAGTTTATTTCTGCCAGCATCTTGAATAATAAACTAACACATAATAGGCTCACGGGAAAGTGAATATTCGTTATTGTCAACAATACTTCAAAGGCAAGAACTAGTGAGATAAGACTTACATCCAGTGCACTGGCGTTGTACTAATTACAGACACAAAGTATTGCGTCAGCAATAACAAACCATGCATCTTATCTGTTGATTGTGTGTTAGGTGGCGAACAAGAAGTTAACTGATGCATCCAGTCGTATAGCAAAAATTAGATTTGTAAATTTAGTGTTTGAAAACACCGGGAAACAAAAGACAACATTCTAACAACTGAGTAGAACAGTTGAGGAAAACATACAATTACAAGTCAGCAAGAAACAGCAATCACTACACAGAATTCAACAAAGTGCCGAGTTGGAGTTTGATTTACGGAATATTATCTCCTGAACTGCCAAGATAAGACAACACAGCTTAGACGGAGATCCTGTACGAGGTAAGTTTTCTCCCTCACTGGTTTTAGACAATGCATCCTTAGATAACATACATTACAAGGTCATTATTTTTAGAATCTACGTAACCCACATAAACACTGCGTCGTCTGCCTTGTATTTGTAACATTTTTAAAAGACGCGGTAATATAAAGCAATGCTATCCCGCTGTGAATAAAGAAGACACAAACAATATATTGCACAGTTTACTGACTGGCATACTTTGCTGTATCTTGTCAGGCACATACAACAGAAAAACAGTTCAGCATATAATGGAGTAGAGTAATGCGTCCTTTTAAACGAAATAAGCAAAACACACTGTCAAATATTTGCAGTCATCACGGTGGTTTTCAAGGGACTATCATTTCCTTTTTCTGACATAATTGTGGTTTACCCTGTTAATAATAGACGCTTCTTAGTAACTCTATAACTTAATGTTTCCAAGTCTGTGGTTTGTTTTATAACGCTACCACTAACTGAACTACCTGCTGCTCTATACGGAGTAGGATCAATAGCAAAGTTTGTTGCAGATCCTTTACGAATGTTGCAATCAATCCCAACATTTACTGGCTAATTTGTGAAATACTTGGCTGTTTTACGTTCAGTAATTTGCCATTGCTTTCTGAATAGCCGACGCTTCATACCATCGAAATCAACATAAAGTGGTCTGCCTTCAAATATCCCGCGGTTGGTTTCGAACCCTGGACTCGGTGTGGCGGGGAACTATCAAACCTGCACTACACTATACCCCAAGCCACAGTCGTCTCCGTGCAGCTAATGACGCCACGAATGAGTGGATAGTCGCAACGTGCAGCGGGACCAGCTAATGACGCCACGAATGAGTAGATATTCGCAACGTGCAGCCACCAGGGCTTCCATCTTGTACACGTGACGAACTGACGTCACTTTCAACAACTTACCCCCTGACGGCCCAGTAGTCCTGGGTTTCATTCGCACCGGGTCACATTCGAAGTGTTAAAACTGACCTGGGTTTCCAGGTCGACCCCGCCTAAAATGGGCACCAGGACATGCCTTGGGAAGTAAAGTCGATCGGCGCGACACTGGCCACATCAGCCATCGTGTGGCGAGCGGTCTATACAAATATAGGTCTAGCGCCACAGACCCAACGTGACTTTACTAAATACTATGTCAACTTATCCCGTTTGCTACAATCTATCTCAGTGTAGGCCAATCACTACTAATGTTACGCTGATGGCTACCAGTTACAACATGTGTTATGAGAAGGCCCGCGGTCAAGTTGTTAACAAACCCCTTCTACCGGTGACTTGCCAACACCACCTTCACTACTCACAGATACCCACGTAGTGCTGGGGTCCACCTGCCGTAGATGACAACAGAGCGAGCGCATGAACTCCTTAGAACCGGTAAAAACCCCAGTGTGTGTTCGTAACAAAACCATACATTTGATAAATATGACGTTGTGCTAGGCTTTCTCATGTTAAAATTTTCAAAGGCCAGCTATCGGCCTCGCCTACATAATTGCCAAAGTCAGCTTGGGCGGTGGCCTGAGGATGTTTATTTAATCCTGTCTACACAAACATGAAAGCACATATTGATCCGCGACTCTCTCCGAATCAGAAATGATATTATCAGACAGACATTGGGTTCAAAACTCTTGTGCCATATATATTGAAAGGCAGAAGACCAATACACACTCAGTCTTACAAACTCTTCAATGACGCTGGATGTCGTCATGTTTGGTACAGAATGTTTCTGTCCCTAAGTTTTCATTTTTTTTTTAGTTGCATGTCCTTCATAGGACGTAGCAGTCGACCCCAGTATTTTCGCTGTTCGTGATTCCTGGGCAAATTTTACGTTCAGTAGTTTGCCATTGCTTTCTGAATGACCGGCTCCTATACCTTTTTCGAAAAAACCAGCACCACTGTGTTTCGAACCTGGCTATACGGGCTCACAAACCGCGTTCGCAAGCCCTTAGCCACGGAGACCGGTTAAGTTTTCATACACAGTTGAATTTTACCGTTAGTTATTCCACAACTGTTTCTCCAACCGTATACTTATGTAATAAATCAAGGACATCAAGTCACATGGGGTCAAGCTAGACTTACAGAGCCTGGCGAGAAGTCAAAGAGGAAGATTAAGCCAAAACAGAACTGCTGTCGTCAGTCTCCACACGCTGAGAGGGTTACCGAGGAGGGCATCTCAGCACTTCAGAACTAATAGTTCCATGTGCAATGAGGATGATGACTGTTCAATAACTAACCAACCAACCAACCAACTGATGTAACACATAATTATTAAAACGGAACCATATAAGAACGAATATATAAGGGGTCGAACAACGAAACATTTTATGAAGGTGACTAGACACGATTATCGGTACCACACCAAATACTGACTCGGTCTGAATGAGTTGAGACATGTATATGGCGTTTACAAATAAATTTTTAAAAAAAGGGGGGGGGGGGTGGCGCTAGTATAGTAGCTAGTGCCATCACCAGCCACTCTCGGTCCTAATTTAAATTAAACCTCCCCTCGAAGCGAGATGTTTACCTGGCCTCATGGTCGAGCCAGTTTCATATAACATGAGTATTAGAAAATATTCTGGGAGACAAGGCGGTTGGTGGTGAAAAGAGGTGGGGAGGGGAGCCACGGGCTACAGCATTACCCATCTAGTTCGACCGGGACAGATGGGCCTACAGACATAACCACTTCTCTCATAACAGAGGAAATAGAAGAGGGTGATACATTTGACGAATAAGTGTATTGGTACTCATCACCACATGTACTTGATTCCTTGCTCTTCTATAAGTATCACTCAACACGTCTATATGCATTGATCTGTTTGTTTTAAAGAACACTAGAAGCCGGCGGCTGTACAGAGACGTGACAGTCTAGGCCTGTTGGCACACACGGGACTGGAAGAACGCACGTGCACTCACGTCCTCACACGCACACAATGAATACACGCATGGCAATAAAACACCACTGGGGGTAAAACGTTGAGAATAAAAACATTGAAATTATCGACATGTGGGGGAGAGGAAACACGCGTCTGATTTATAAAACAACTATATTGTATTGACCTGTGACGTGCGGTGCTTGTCAACATCGCCGGCAGGCCGCAGATGTCGATTCCGGCCGGTGTGTCTCTAAAGATAACAATGGGTAACGCGTTTTCTGTACTCACTTGCATAAAACACACGGTAGGTACTGGCTGCAACACACGATCATATTGACCCAGTCGCTGTCGGCTACAACATCGTCATAGCTGTTGGGATATCATGATAACATGGTCAGCATTCACCAGGAGACAATACTGAACGTCACAGGAACTGTGTTTTCTCCCGTCTGTTGGGCTAGGTGACGCAAGACGGGATACAAGGTAAGGATACTAGCAGAGTTATCTTCAAGTCTGTGCTTATGATTCATGTCGGGGATGTATTCAGACTCTGTCAAGCTTCAGTTTGATATTGTATTCATGGACATTACTACTGAAAGTGCATGTCGTAAACCGGGCCGTTAGACTTCGAGGTTGACTTCTCGTTCAGAAAGCAATGGCAAACTACTGAACGTAAAATTGCCTACTAAATCAAGCTGGGACTGGGGTTGGTGGCACAGCCTGTAAAGGACATGCAACATTGTCTGAGTACTGAAGTTCAGTTCCTGTTTGATACTGTCTTCACAAACAGCCATTCTGAAGTCAAGTTTGACGTCAAGTCCAGTCACTTTCAAGTGACTTTTCGTATCTGCAGTAGCTTCGAACCCACATCTCAAGTAGCTAACAGTAAGTAGCCGAAGTGTGCTCAATCCCTAAAATAATGTTAAGTTTGAGTCTCTCTTCAATTGGAGTCTGAAGCCTGAACAGTTACTTATACCTGACATTTCCGGCATGAACTTTCAAATAAAATCTCATCCCTAACGGTGGCTGTTAATTAATTCACCACTATCAAGTGCCTTGCCAGCTGGCGTGAGAGTTCATGTCTTTCCGCAGATCTCGGTCTTTGGTGTTCTGGATCAACTCTGCTGATGATATTCTTCCATGCCACCGACTTAGTCCATCAGGCATAAATTCACTCAGTCTGCCCCTGCCTCTATTCTCTTTGATCTTTCCAGTCGTCCCGATGTTCTCCAATGCCCCTGCTCTAATAACGTGACCAAAACTGTTTGTATCATTCTTTTTTTTTTTTTTTTAAATGTTGCATATCCCTTACAGGACATTGCAGTCAACACCAACATTTTTTTCAGCTGCTGTTGAAGTACTAGGCAAGTTTTACATTCAGTAGTTTGCCATTGCTTTCTGAACGACCGGTTCACATACCCCCGTAAGTTACCAGCGCGGCGCGATCCGCTGCCGAATCTCGCGCAGCTATTTTCCCCAACATGGATATACAGGATTACGAACAACGTCGTTAATTCCTTAGCCAGGGGGACCGGTATTCTTATTGTTGAATATAATGTTCTAGTTTCATTAGCCTCTTTCGGGCAGTCTTGTTAGTTACTCTGACAGTCCAAGGAATTTGCAGCATTCGTCTCAGAAACTACATATCTATTGCTTCCAAGTTCTTCCCAATTTGTTCATTTACATTCCAAGTTGCACTGCCATACTACAAAACATGTCATATATAACATTTCAACACTCTCTTTCTTACATTCAATGATAGTGACTTATTGCATAAGATACCTTTCATTTTCTGAAATGCAGCAATTAATTCACACATCATACATACATCTATCTACCATGGGTTGAAGAGGTAACCTACTGCCATTATGTTACCACCCACCCACACAGACGGTCTTGGTGTTGCCAATGTAAGGTCAGTGAGAATCCCGGTCACCAACGTTTGTCCTTGGAAATGGACACATTTGAAGTCCCAAACAGAGACTGTCTAGGCGACTCTTAAGTGGCAACTCTAACATTAACTTCCGAAACACGGATGGTCTCCGTAGTCTTCATGTCAAGTATCAAAAAAAGGCGAACGAAAGAAGAAGAAGAAGTATCAAATAGTAACAGTTATATCGGGTCATACATTGCTAACCGTAACGTGCAATTTTACCAGTATCAATCGCTGAGACCTTTGAAATATCATGGGAAATAAAAGCATAGGCACGCACTGATCAGCACTCATAAAATACGGACTGTCTAGCTGTTCGTGCGCTGATGTATACTTGTTTCTTCGAAGAAACACTGTCATTCTGACGGTGGCAGGTCGGAATCATGGCAGGCCTATGGCTGTCAATGTTTCTGTTGTTTAGCGTGTAGTCTAATCTCTAATTGCTTCCTGTCTCATTTGAATGTGAAATCAAACACCTTTCAATTCAAGCTCAAAGTCTCCAGTAGTCTGGTTGAAATAGTGTCTCAAGTCTCTACATTTTTACTGAAATGTAATGAAATTCATGAACGAGAATGGTCAAGCATAAATGCCTACATGTAACTACAGTCCTATTTCTTTCCCTAATAGTAACTGTCGAGTCGAGTCTCACATTCCTAGAAGAACTCTCCAGTTTAGTTTTAATGGCCAATTGTTAACATCGAGTCTCATATCCCTAGAAGTAACTCTCCAGTTCAGCTTCAATGGCCAATTGCAACCGTCGAGTCTCACACCCTGAAGTAACTCTCCGGATCAGCTTCAATGGCCAATTGTTACCGTCGAGTCTCACATCCATAAAAGAAACTCTCCAGTTCAGCTTCAATAGTCAATTGCAACCGTCGAGTCTCACGCCCTGAAGTAACTGTCCAGATCAGCTTCAATGGCCTATTGTTACCGTCGAGTCTCACACAGCTAGAAGTAACTCTCCAGTTCAACTTCAATAGCTAATTGTTACCGTCGAGTCTCACATCCCTAGAAGTAACTCTTCAGTTCAGCTTCAATGGCCAATTGTTACTGTCGAGTCTCACGCCCCTAGAAGTAACTCTCCAGTTCAGCTTCAATGGCCAATTGTTATCGTCGAGTCTCACCCCCTTAGAAGTAACTCTCCAGCTCAGCTTCAATGGCCAGCAGTAATTGCCGAATCTCAGACCTCTAGAAGGCAGATGTGGTCAGGGCACTTCAAGATCGTGTCAATAGCGTGGAAGACCAGATCAATCATCATCACATCTAGAGAGAATGGCGGGACAGGGTGTGACCAGACATGGCCGACACTTTCCATTGTCCACGTAGGTGTTGGCACCACTAGCAACTACTGCTACAAGTGAGTGCAGGGGTCTGATTCTGTGTGAGGGCTTAGCTTTCCCTATTGCCAGTCACACTCGCCATCAGGCGAACCCTTCTCCGACTTCAGTTACTTGGTAATTTACGTCCCCATGTCAAGGACGAGAAGTCTTTACGTCAACTGACTAGAGTGTAGAACGAACACTAAGCCGAAGCTAGGAGAGTAAGTTTCAGAGTGTTAAATTGTTCAGCCACGGACGACTAAAACATGTTCTCCACAACATTAACTCTTGAAGTCTAGTCTTGACCCTCAACAAAAGTTGTCTAGTCTAGAATCAAGTCCCGAGCTCCAACTTTCAGGGTACACTCTGGGTTTTAAAATGTTATGTCGGATCCCACGTTGTTAGCGGCGACAACAACGTTTATCTAGAGTGGATCATAAATAGCATTGTTGAATCATGCCTATAAATAGACAGTTATGTCGCGACTGCTAATATTGAGTCAGACACCATCTGTCATGTGCACAGTATCGATCTATCACGTAACTTAGCCTTCTCCGCGGCATAACTGATAACAGCAGACTATTTGGCCTTAATAGCGAATGTCTATTGCCAAATCAGCGAATATAATTTCTTATCGAACCATAATTAACACAATTTCGGGTTGAATGGCAAATAACAAGATTTAGAGCCGAGGTCATTAATAAACCATGTTTGAGTCACAATTACTCAAATCAAACGATGCAGCAGTCACTACTGACACAAAATCGAGTCTCAAATAATCAAATCAAATGATGAAGTCGAGTCATTAATGCCACAAGATCGAGTCTCAAATAATCAAATCAAATGATGCAGTCAAGTCACTAATAGTAATAACATAAAATCGAATCTCAATTAAATCAAACGATGTAGTCGAGTCACTAATAACGCAAGATCGAGTCTCAAATAAATCAAATGATGTAGACGAGTCACTAATAACACATGATCGAGTCTTAGATAAACCAAACGTTGTAGTCGAGTCACTAATAATACACGATCGAGTCACAAATACATAAACCATTGAGCCGAGTACTAATACACAAGATCGAGTCTTTAATAAATAAAACGATGAGTCCAGTCTCCAATAACACAAGCTTGAGTCTCAAATAATCAAATCAAACAGTGTAGTCGAGTCACTAATAACACAAGATCCAGTCTCAAAAAATTCAAATCAAACGATGTAATCGAGTCGCAGAAACACTTTCCAGCAGAGTCACATAGTAAGCAAGTGCCCAGTGTGGTCACCGTGTCATCTTAAGTTCGACTTGAACCACAGCCAGTGAGGGACAGGGTGTGCGGTTGTCAGAGCTGAGGAGTGCTACCATTCAGGGCAAAACTATCAACGGTAATTATGGGTGAAGGCTGTTTGGGCCATGCCGGTGATATTGATACAGCGAACTGAACGCCACTGAGACAGCGAGGCAGTTGGTAGACGGACAGACATGTAGACAGGCAGTCAGGAGACACACATACATGCATGCCATGTCTCCCACATACACACACGCATACATCCATCTTCCCACTCACCTTGTTCCACATACACCACATAACATAGAAAGCCGGGCTCCCATGCGGGAGACCCGGGTTCGAATCCTCGGTTAGGGGGATGGACATTTTCTGTCGGGGAATAAAAATGAAAACCTTACTCCACAGTTCGCGGCGATTGCACTAGCCAGGTGGCCCCAATTCCTCAATTATAGGCAGTAATGGAATTCCCCCCCCCCCCCCCCCCACACACACACACACAACATAACCTTACATTATGTTTTTTAACCTGTCTGCCTACCTACCTACCTATTCACTCATACACACACTTGTATGTGTGAAAGAGGTCTATGCCAAGGTCAGACAGTCTGGTCATACTCCCTATACACAGCTATGAGAAACAACGACAGTGACAGAATCCAGTAGCCGTGTGTTGGCCGGTCAACAATGATATCACAGACAGCCTGCTGACATTTCTCCTCTGCTCCCCAACAGATCCTGGCTCCAGGCATGAGCACTATGGCAGAAGGATACCTGAACACCATCTTTATACTGCTGACGGAAATGTGTGTACTGCAAACTGTCACAAGTGAGTAACAATTCATGTCTTTGTTGCTTTACGCTGCCTTTACTGCTGCTACTACTATTACAACTTCTGATGCTACAACTGCAGCTACTGGTATTGCTACTGCTGCTGCTGTTTCTACTAGTACAACTGCTTCTGCTACTTCTAGTACTACTTCTGGTGCTTCAGCTGCTGCTGCGATTGCTATAACTACTGCTGCTACTACTATTACTACTGCTGCTATACTATTACTACTGCTGCTATACTATTACTACTACTGCTATACTATTACTACTGCTGCTATACTATTACTACTGCTGCTATACTATTACTACTGCTACACTATTACTACTGCTACTACTACAAATAATACTACTGTTGGTGCTACAGCTGCTACTACTATTACTATTGCTGCTACTACCAGTAATACTACTGCTGGTGCTAAAGCAACTGTTACAGCTATTACTGCTGGTACTACATGTGCTGCTGCTACTATTACTACTGCTGCTACTACCAGTAATACTACTGTGTATGCTACAGTGACTGCTACTGCAATTATTGTTGCTACTATTGCTACCGCTCGTGCTACAGCTGCCCCTGCTACTATTACTACTTTGTGAAAATACAATTCATTCGCTCGTTAGGTCAAGAGTGAGTTGAAGCAGACGAATACACCGGGGAAGAGGATGTCAATACTTGATGGTGCTATGATGCAACACATTTGACAGCTCGCAGCTTGATGCTAAGCAAAAGTGTTTTCCCCACATAAAAGAATACACAAAGCAACGTGGGTACTACCAGGACACACTACAGAAAATTAAATCTGTATTAACAAGAAATTCAGGTTATTTTTAAATGAAAGTAACAGTTTTTTGGAGATGCAGATAAAGAGACAGGCAACCATCAGCTGATTAGTAAAATTAAGATGAAACTTAAGAATTACATAACCTCCTATAAACATATAAATCAATACAGTATAGACTATCTCAGCAATCAAGCAACTAGGGAATAATGCATGGTCTCTGCACCATGTACTGCAACAGTTATTAGACAGTTAACTACTGAAGACGAATCATGCAGGGAAGTCCTTGGACAAATGGAACACAAACATAGTATAGATAAAACTAGAAACTTTTAAAAGGTAGAAGAAAGGAAACATTTACAAAGCAGATTTAAATAATAGAAAAACCACAGCTACTAAAGTTATAGCCCGTGAAAAATACACAGAAGCCAATGAAGAAGTTAGGAAGCGGACAAAGGCAGGCAAAGACAATACTTAGCTTAGCAGGAGAAGCAAAAGCAGCATCAGCAGAAATTCCCACGGACAATCATTAACTTAATACACACAACATATAAAGGCATGCCTTGCAGAGTTCCCCGAGAGAAAACTAATAGATAAATGTAAAATAAGAACAGGAGTGCGCCATGGATACCTTTTGTCACCTTTACTATTCTTACTGAAGGAAATCTAATTAATCTAAAGGATTATGAAGAAAACAACAACTTCTGCTAGAAACAGCATTTAATAAAAGCTGTCAGAACAGCTTGACGAACTAGATGTCCCTGGGAACTTCCCTCCTGTCCCATCCATGCCAACGAATGCAAGATGAATCAAACATTTCTGTTCGGAGGTTAACAACAAAATTGGGTCTAAAATTTTAGAGGCAAATACAAAAACAATGATATCAAATTCACACAAACGATAACCCTCGCCGCCTGGGTGAAACCTCAAGTCAAGACATGGCATCATACATCTATTCATGTAGCAATGTATGCACAGCAGACACAGATGGGAAAACAGAAAGAGTTGTTAAAATAAGAATACGAACGGCAAGAGCAGCTTTCACAGTACAGTGGTACCTCGGGATTTGTACTTTCTTCAGTTACCAATGTTGTCGATATTGTTATTCTAAACTAACCAAGTTTTATAATCTTCCACTAAGTTAAACTATTAGACTTATACTTGCTTCAGTTACCAATGTTGTCTGCTCGAGCATTTCCCAGCTGAACAAACTGACCAGATGCCTGTCCTAAGTTCATTCTTGACACTGGGAGAAAATGACATTAAGGCTAACGAACTACAGCGTCCAGTATGACCCAATCGACACAGTAAGGAATTACTTGACCACCGCCTCTTGGTAGGCCCTTGATAGAAACCATCTTCACTGACAATTCGCCCTTGGACGGTTACTTGACTGCCGCCTCTTGGTAGGCCCTTGATAGAAACCATCTTCACTGACAATTCGCCCTTGGACAGGTACTTGACCGCCGCCTCTTGGTAGGCCCTTGATAGAAACCAACTTCGAAGAGTGCTCACGTTCAGCCTGATAATGTGGACTTGACGACCGCAGAGCCAACGATCAACTTGATAATATGGGCTTCAGCTTTGATTATATTAGGCCGATGGAATGAGAATGCGAACGGCGATCTGATTAAGCAGCCTCTTGACACAGTTGAACAGGGCAAGATCACAAACTCATGGCTTTTGGCTGTTGTAAGTCTTACATTCAAGGTTGTATCAACAAAAACAGCCATCTTCCAAGCGTGTTCAACAAATGTTTCAAAACATGCCGTGGTCGTCAATACTTCGGTTAGTCACCGCAACAATGAAGTTGTTTGACGAGCGTTTCAAAATGTGCCGTGGTTACTACTTCGGTCAATCCAGACAATCGCAGCCTGGTCACGGCACCATTTCTACTCATATAACAGTGCTGAGGTTATAGAGCAGAGACAAAGTCCTCGCTGTATTTCATATATTTATTCAATTGAATACATCGTAGAATATAAAACAGCATACAATGACTTTCTGGACAGATGTTACTACAATAGGTGTTGCTGATCCGAGGTACAGATGGTAACTAACTATCTCTACCTCCCGCGTCATAGCTTGAGCATCCCTAGTTACATCCAAACGGGATGCTCAGCCGTGCCTTGTATACTAGTCTTTTCCCCTTTGCACACCACCCATTAAACCCCCTAACAGAGATGATGCTCTGTTATATTACGAACAATTCAGGTTACGAACAACTTCGAAAATTTTATGTCTCGGGTAACGAACAGTGCCTCGGGTTACGAGAGAGAGAGAGAGAGAGAGAGAGAGAGAGAGAGAGAGAGAGAGAGAGAGAGAGAGAGAGAGAGAGAGAGAGGTGTAACGCTGGAGACAAACGATCGTGTACAGTACAAACAGTACTACAGATGAGCTTGTGGATCTTCAGAATGAACAGATAAAGACATTAAAGGAGGAGCAGTCGTCCGATGATGAGGAGTCAGTGACCGTTTCAACAGCCAGGATTAAAGAAATTTGCAGCAAGTGGACAGACATCGAAGACTTCATTGTGAACCATCATCCAAACAAACATGTTACTAACTAGGGCAGTAAACCTAATGGATGATAACACGATGGCCCACTTCAGAAAGATCCTCCAGCAAAGGAAGCGACAAATCTCCCTTGATAGTTTCTTGGTGCAGAAAGATTCCCAGTCGGCTGCCAAGAAACAGCGACAAGATAAACTAATGATTCAGAATAACAAAGAAAGTGAACATATTTCCAATGATCGTTTTCTTGGTAATAAAGATGGACTAAATCTTTTTTTTAAATTTTACATTTAATTCATTTGTTTGTATTCTTTCTCTGTATTTAATACGTTGAGCTTACTCTAGCCCGACTTTGTGAAGACACATGAAGGGTGTAGCATAGGTGGGAGCGCAAGCGCAATTGAAATACCACTACTTTTATCGTTTCTTTACTTATTCAGTCTCGGTAGAGATTTATCCGCAGCAGACGAACAACATCTCCGGCGGGTCTATTCTCGCCGGTCGCGAGATCCGCACAGTGGAAGGATGGGAGATTTGCTCGCAATAGACGTGCAATATCTCCTGCGGTATCTTCGGCGGGCCTACTCCCGCTGGTTGTGGGATCCGCTAAAGTCAGGCGGGAGTCTGACGATAGTGCACGCTTTACACAGGTCCGGACACTTGTGATTGACAGACGTACGCGTCCTTATGGTCCGGACGCGTACGAGGCCCTCGCCTGTGGGACTTGGCTGAACGCCTCTAAGCCGGGTCCCTTGGGTTCCAGGGTCTGGCCATCACTCGCCATCTGCTCGTGGTGGCGAAGTCTCGGAGGTTTGACGCTGTGCCGCCAGCGTCTGCAGCCTACCTTGTGCCAGACGTATTGGTTACCCATTCCTCTGAAATACACAAGATTAGGCCGAGAGAGGGAACATGCCGTTTGGGCACCACATGTTTCTCTGAAGCTCTGCCCAGGCATTGTGATGGAATATTGGCCACATTCCAACTCACATACTTTGGTCTGTCAAGACTGCAAGGTGCCACTCACATTTAATATGTGAAGTATACGCATTATTTGCGTTTTGTCAGATAAACGACCGGGTATTAATAAAAAGGAACGATTCTTTCACCTTGAAACTGATTGTCTTTATTCCATTGATTTCAATGTTTCGGGTTACGAACGGTTTGGGTTACAAACCGAGTTGTGGAATGAATTACGTTCGTAACCCGAGGTACCACTGTACTAGTAAATGTGTGTGTTAAATTACATCTAGTACAAAACTGAGAATATGTAACTCTAACGTTGAATGTGTACTGTCGTACAGAGCAGAAACAAGAGGCAGCGACTAAACTAAACTTGCTAATAAACTACAAGCATGTATTAATTGTTGCCTGCGCAGAATAGGACTGAAATGGTGTCAAAGAATCACTAATGTCCGAGCTAGAGAAAGAACGAGATTCCACCGAATCAGAAGGGGAGTACCAAACGCTGGCGCTGGATAGAAAACATACTTAGAAAACATAGGTGAGATTGGCTGAATGAATAAGATCCCCCATTCTCAAACATCCGTCAAACAGATGATGCTGAGGTATAGTGTTCAACTCCTACACCGGTCAGTGGGACTAAAATGTTGACTTCTTCGTCCTTGACTTGGAGACGTAAATTAAAGTACCTCAGAAGTGGAAGTGGATTCGCTGATGGCGAGGGACACTTATAATAGGGAAAGTTAATCCACATACACAATTCAGTCCAGTGCTACTACACGTGACACGTATGGACATAATTGACTTCAAAGAGAGTAAGAGCAACAAATAAAATTTTTAAAAATCAGAAAACATGATAAAAGAATAACAAAACAGTTCTTTCACTGGAAACTGTCAAAAACAAACAAACAAACTGCCATTTACTGCCAATGCAGTACCTTGCGGTGTATGGCAAGGGGTCTTGAGCCTGAGGGATTAAGGAGCTTGGCGAATGCAGTCGCTGGGAACTGTGCAGGTTAGGATTTTCCTTTTGCCCCCGACAGAAAAAAATCCGACACCTTACCGAGGATTCGAACCCGAGTCTTTCATGGAAACGACAGGACAAAACAGATGGAGACCAAAAACACACAGATAAGAGAATTAGAGAGACGGGGATGTACAACATAGGAGAGGACGCGGAGGGATCACAGATAAGACGACCCGGCCTGAGATGGTTGACGGTCTATACTCCAATGGGGGAATAACAAACGGAAGATGAAAAAGCGTTAGATACAATCGTGGCAGTATCTGTCCAGTGATAACAGTGATCCTGTTTAATCCGTCTGGTAGCAGTATTGACAACCCGGGTGGCCCGTTCATAAACAGCGGACGCCTAATGAAGCGCATGAACGGTATGGACATTTAGAGATAACTCGATAATTGCAGGCGCTTTCTGATAATATCAAATTGTTGTAACAGTCGTCCCTGCACCCCAACCCTCTCCTTCCCCCCAATCTCTCTCCAATCTCTCTCTCTCTCTCTCTCTCTCTCTCTCTCTCTCTCTCTCTCTCTCTCTCTCTCTCTCTCTCGCATGTGCGCGTGCAAGGGTATAGAGTGAGACAGGGATAGACATACTGACAAGCCGGCAGACAGACAGACAGACAGACAGACAGACAGACAGACAGATTTAGTGAGACAGACAGATTTAGTTAATGAGACAGACAGACAGATAAACAGACAGACAGATAGATTTAGTGAATAAGGAAGATAAAGACAGACAGACAGAAAGACAGGCACAGACAGACAGACAGATTTAGTGAATGAGGGAGACAGACAGACAGACAGACAGACAGACAGACAGATAGATAGATAGATAGATAGATAGATAGATAGATAGATAGTGCATGAGACAGAGAGAGATAGAGAGAGCGTTAAGAACCCTAGAGTGGTCGTTTTCCCTACAACAATGCTACCTCTCCGTCTGCTCTTTGTCTTTGATACATTGCATTAACACGTCATCTGGTAATCAGCCAAGAAGAGGTTGCCGCGCAGCTCCTACGTCACAACAACTTAGAAACCGTCTCCTTGCCAATGATGACACGGATCTGTTTACTAGTGCAACCATCACCAGCCCAGACACATCGATGACCGGCAGGATCAGGCTGCCACTGGTCAATACTCCCCCGTGCTGTTTGTCTGCGGGTCTTGGAGATCAACACAGAGAAAATATGTTTCTGTATACAATCATATTGACGGCTAGGGAAGAAGTAGCGATGCTGATGTTTGGTTGCTGTTTACTTTGTGTGCACGTAAACCCTTGTAAGTTGATCTAAGGTAGTTAGAAGGTCCCACTTGTGTCATCGTGTACCGTGCCGGGCGACACAGGCGATCATGTTCTCCGAGAACGATTTGTTTTTAGTGTTCTTGATATGTTCGACCGCTGATCGTTATCTGTGCCACTGCCAAACTGCCCAGCATTTTAACTCTCTGTCGACCTTTAGTGCTTAATACGCTTAACTCCTTAGTTCCCATCAGCTCCCCTGGAACATTATTCTCATCAGAACCACACCCTAACTCATGAACCTACCACGGGGCAGTGATGTAATAGAGCCATCACATTATGTAGGCTTGCATGCACGGGGGAATGGGTGGCCAATCTTTCCCTCACTTAGCGAGACGACCAATGTAGCCGTCGAACCCTCGTCCGACCGCGCTCATAACAAGTTCGGCGTGGCCCCCTATCAACATCATTAACCCACCCGTTTTTCTTCTCAAGCGTGACCAAACAATAGCCATTACCTTGTTCTACTGTGGGCAACCACCGGGCGTATATAGCCATATAAACTTGCCAGGTCTGTTCTAAGCTTGTCTGTTCTGGCCTGTGGTGAACAACACAGAGACTATAATTGTGTGACCAAGCGGGCTGAGCTGAGGTGCCCAGCTTATCTGCAGTACTAACATATTGTGGGATCAAGCGGGCTGAGCTGAGGTGCCCAGCTTATCTGCAGTACTAACATATTGTGGGACCAAGCGGGCTGAGCTGAGGTGCCTAGCTTATCTGCAGTACTAACATGCTTGTACTGGGCTCCTTCAATAAGACGTGTACAATACTGGCTCCAACATGTGTTTACTCCGAGCATGCAATGATCTGTGTGACTAGCACAAATTGCTGCCATTATTCTCTGTACCAACATGGACCTAGGAACAGTCTGCAACACTAAGCTCATCCAGCTCTTGCTCGGCGCGGTGAACCTATTCTCTTCCTCGTCCTTCTCGTCTTACAACGCAGAAGGTTACAAACGAGAGGATTGACTTCTCTGCACCAGGTTTCACCCGATCTGGAGCGGTCTCTATCAGCAGAAGGGTAAGCGGTCTGCTGAGAGAATCACACACAGCACGAGCTCTGTAGCCCCGGCGTTGACCCGTAGGGGTCTTCAGGGAAATGTCAATGGAGGTGTGAACGATGGAGTCCGAAAATGTATCTTGGGAGGGCGAGGCTGGCGGCTTGATCACTTAGTCACGGAGACAGTCCTTGTAACGATACATGAGCATACAATAGCAATACGTTTCTGTGATAAAAGGGATAATCCGAGGATAGCGAGTTAGGGACGATGGTGGACGCAGAACAATAGAATCACCATGTGTTTCTGGCGGATACAGAGTGGCTTACTCTACGTGGTGTATTCAGGTCGGGTGATAAGGGGGCCCAGTTCTCGATACAGAGTCATATAATGATGATGATTTTCTGATACATTCCACATAGGTCCACCATTAGCAGAGTTACGTTTATCTTCGTAACAGCACTCGCCAGAGTTGTGGGCGATGAAAGAGCAGACAGGCTGGCTGGTAGTACCAACCATATAAGAATGTCAACCAATGGACCGAGCTCACATTATGAACGTCCCCAGAGACTGCCCGAAACGAGTACTTTCAAATGAATGAATCACCATCAATAGTTAAACAGCAACATTCGATTGAAGACTGGTGTGGCCAGAATAGAACAGCATATCAAGCTAGTGAACAGAGCCGTTAATCAACATCGAAACGAACTAGTCGCTGTACACCGGAAGGATCCACCCTGAAGGAGGACGAGGCACCTACAGGCGTATGCGGAGTGCACAATGTTAATCCCAATTGGAGTGAACTGAGTTTGATCTATCGAACTTCTGGGTCACATATTACATTAGTTTTCGGAAGCAGCCTGATATAAATCACTCCCATCTAACGATACCATTATGCACATAAGTCAAAGGGCAGGAATATGTTCACTAACAAAGTCACCGTTATATATGTGTATTTACGTACACACATCTCACTTTCTCTGTGGTTCGAACGTGTTTGCATTAGATAGAACAAGACTAATGTTCTGATATTTCAACTTCCTTTCTCGCTGTTTCCTCAATCCTAGTGTAGTTTTTACAGTGGCAAATTTTATTTTATTTCCACAATCCTAACTTAGTTTTCCCATGCCAAAATCCTTCTCATTTCCGGTTTTGTTTCCAGATACCTAGCCTAGTTCTACATTGCCAAAACCCAATTCATTATCTTGTTCCTTCTCCTAGGTCACGTGATGTCAGCATGCTTTAGCAGCAACAAGTCCCTGGATGTGGACTGTGGAGAACGGTACATGGTTCACATTACAAAAACCTTCTATGGATTTAGTCCCTCTGGCCAGTGCCGTCTGGTGGCAGACGAAGCCAACAGCGGATGTACATTCGACGACCAGACTCGCTACCCGTGCATCGGTCACAGGACCTGCAGCATCAACCTGCCCACCGGTCAGCTGGGTGTCAACGTCCCAGCTTGTGGCCAGAGAAGCAACTACTTCCAAGTGGAGTATACGTGTGTCCTAGGTGAGTACTGCCAGTGTTCTCACGTCAAGATAACCCCGCGACAGACACTAGGAGTGTCAAGTGTTAGACCTTTACACACACTAAATGTAAGGATAATGAGCTGGGGTAACCCCGTGACAGATACGGGTTAGAGTGTCATGTGTTAGACCTTTACACACACTAAATGTAAGGATAATGAGCTGGTTTAACCAGTTCTCTTTATCGCCGCATTGTCTTCCCAGAAACAATATATGCTACTGACAGGTTATGGTCGGAAATAAAAAGGAAAAATATCAATTCTGCACTAATGTGGACATAAAATCACTGTTCTGCCAATCAAGCACACTGACATTTAGCCTTCTATAGGCTATTGGTCTTTAGCTGTAAAAAAACATCTGACGAAATTCAAACCCAATCAATATTAAAAGCATTCACAAAATGTGCAGTGTATAGTCTCTCATTTAATGCTGCTCTAACTAATGAGACCTTATATCGTATTTCAACTTGGCAATGGGCATCCTCTGTAATGATTTTAGTAAAGGTAAGTCTACACTTGTTTGGTGACACACATATTTTACATAAGATATTCTTTGGTTCCAAGTGACAAGAACAGTCCTTGTTACTGCTACTGGGGTTGAGTTATAGGGCATAACTAGAACTAATCATCATGTGCAGGTCCTTTGCAGAGCGTGGCTCTCATCACGGACAGCCGAAATGTTCCTGGATCTCTGGTCATGTCAGTTAGTTAGTTAGTTAGTTAGTCGCGGTCCCAAATTCACAGCAACGGGTCGTCTCCAATCGTGCCAGTGAATATCACACAAAATGCTCTTCACTGCCCAACGTGAAAAGTGGAAAAGACAGGAGTCTCGGCAAGCCAACAGCCCGCACAGGTAAACTGTGCATAATGCCGCCGCCAGAATGCCAACACAAAAGTCCTCCACGAAAAATACAGTTCATCGTCGATGGAAGCGTCGATGCAAGCCTATCCGCCATGTTGAGATCCGGAAGTCCTTCTGGCCAAGTCGGATGCCACAAACAGCCTCATGTTCCAGATGTCCGCAGGGTCATGTGTCCATCATGCTGACCGACCTCTGCCTCTTCCTTCCAAAAAGCACAAGCCCTAAAAATTACAAATCTCTTAATACGGCACCATGACCTCAAACACAGAACTGAACCTAGGCTGAAAGTAGGGTCACATGGTAAGCGAACAGCTCACCTTACCTCGTATAGATGCAACGTGAAATGTAATCGTAGCGGCTGATATAACGACTACCTGAACAATTTAAGGCATCCCATTCGTGTACAATAACCTGCTAGGAATATATACAGCACACGTGCGTAAACACAGGAAGTATCACTCATGTAGAATATTTAAAATCGGGACCCATCAAGGTAATGAAATCTGCTATTACAGGTTTATTTCCAGGCTCAGGTTGTGCCAGGCAGGTGAAATCAGCTCAACGGCACATTCGTTTTTAATCAGCGCGTGATAGACACGGCAGGAAGTGGACACCCAGAGGGGGAGCAGGGGAGGAAGAAAACAGGCACTCAACATGATCAGTTTTATACTTCAAATATTTATACGGTTTCTGTAACGTATTTATACGGTTTCTGTAACGTATATGTTACACGTGTTAAAGCACCGAAGCTAGTACAGGTACATATAATATACACAGGTACATATAATAATTTGTTAAACGTGGTAGAGCCTTAAGTCCAGCTCGGCAATCGTGAGCCGTATGCTCAACATAACTGTAGATCGGGACATCATGGCTACTGTAGCATTCGGGTCAGGTCAGCATCAGGTAGCACTTCCGTTGAAGTACGTCACACTCACTTCTACCCGCCAAAAGATGTTCGTCCCT
Organism: Cepaea nemoralis; assembly: GCA_014155875.1. Lineage (NCBI taxonomy): Eukaryota > Metazoa > Mollusca > Gastropoda > Stylommatophora > Helicidae > Cepaea > Cepaea nemoralis. The sequence goes on from JACEFZ010012155.1 coordinate 615,843, forward strand.
TCGCCAGTCTCCCTGCCTCGTGGATGTGCTTGTCTTTATTGATCTCTGTCCCTGTCGTCTCGGCCTTGTCTTCCGGGAATATACCTCCCATTACTGTACTTTCTAAACTGAGACGTTCGTTTGGCTAAGATATGTTAGTTTCAAAGACACGACACTGTTTATGATTCTTTTGATTTGACTTCAGTGTTAAGACTTTATAGTGTGGGGGGGGGGGGGGGGGGGGGGGAGGGGGGGGAATACAAACTATAAATTGGAGAGAGAGAGAGAGAGAGAGAGAGAGAGAGAGAGAGAGAGAGAGAGAGAGAGAGAGAGAGAGAGAGAGAGAGAGAAGGATGAGGAGGAGAAGAGGAAGAAGAAGACGAAGAAGAAACTACAGTACAAACGATGCCGCGTTTAAAAGATGTTACGAACTGGGCTGTTTATGTTAAGATGCTGACAACATGTGTCTATTGGGAAGTAAAGTGTAGCTGGTACAGTCCTGCCACGGACAACAAGCACAAACATAAAATCCTGGCACATTCACTTGGAGAGTCTCTGTAAACCAGCTGTCACCAGAGTGCGAATGCCGAATACCTATTTCAAAGACCAGCACTTGCAGGTCGAGTAAGATCATGGTCAGCTCTGACTCGCCGACCCTGCCGCCAGCCATCAAGCTATGAGTTGCTGCCTGCACCCATCTCTTTGGCCCAGTCCTATCTTCTCAATGTATATGCTGTAACCGGACAGCACTGACAATAGAATAGAAACGGTGCCCTCTACGCACACGTCGTCACAGTCTTCGGCACTTTCAAGTAATGCAGCTATCCTTCTGAAGTTACGGTCTACTTAGAGGCTAGCAGACCGTCCAGAACTGCCGTCATGGTTACTACAGACGCGGCCTAAAGTCATAAACCATAAACATTGGCTTCCCGAATCAACACTTTGTAAAAAAAAAAAAAAAAAAACGATTTCTCCAATTTGATATTCACTGCTAAGTAAGTCTCTCCGTCTGATTAATTATGAAATCACGTAACGGCTCATTTCCCGTATTGATTGGCTGTTTGGATCGACAGAAGGAAGTGGTCGCTTACGCCTCAGTTTCCATTTTAAGTCAACCCGGCTAGTCTCTTCTCATGAAAGCAATAACACAGAGGTCCTCACGCAATGCCCGCGGGTACCATAACTCACGCCAGTGTATGTATGTGTGTGTCTGTTTGGGTATGTCTGTCTGTGTGTGTCTGTGTTTAATGCTCGCAGCTACCATACCACCTGTCTGTCTGTGCGTGTGTGTGTGTTCGTGAGTTTAACGCTTGCAGCTACCATGCCACCAGTCAGTCAGTCAGAGAGAGAGGAGAGAGAGAGAGAGAGAGAGAGAGAGAGAGAGAGAGAGAGAGAGAGAGAGAGAGAGAGAAAGAAAGAGAGAGAGAGAGAAAGAGAGAGAGAGAGAGAATGTGTGTGTGTGTTTTTTTTTCCCGTCAGTTTAACGCTCACAGCTACCATGCCACCAGTCAGTGTATGTGCGTGTGTGTCTGTCTATTTAATGCTCGGAGGAGTTTTCAAGAAGGAAAAGTTATACACGTAGAATAGCAGGAACAACATTAACAGACCAACTTCACAACATTAATCAGAATAGAACCACAATACAATTACAGTGCAGACAATATAAACACGATATACATTTCATATCAATTAAACAGGTAAAGCATATTGCGAACACGCATACCTGTGTACAGGATAAGAAGCCTGACATATATTTCATAACACAAAATCACTGTGGCAAACTGAACTACAAGAAAGTCATTAAAAACATGAGGCAAATGACCACATTAATTACTAACAAGATTTGCTGCGGATATTGATCATTGGGAAGACGCATACTGAGAACTCAGAAACCTCACTACATGAATCCGTGACCCAGCAAGGTCTTATAGAGTAGAAATTTGATTTTAACATATACATAAAGATACACATGAAGCACCCAACATTACGGAGAATGGTCTAAATGTTGAAGGAGTGAACATCTCCCGTCTACTATATGTAAGGATGAGGATTCGAATAGGGAGAACACAATAAATATCATCTGCCAAAACAAGACTCAACAGACTTATAACATTAGCATCTCTATGAAAACCTGAACAATATACATCTATGGCTGTATCAATTCTCTTGTATAGGCTGGGAGCCAGATGCTTACGGCAAGTTTGGACTGAAGGATTCAGGCCTTCAAATACAAAAGTAGTAGACATTTCCTGCCGTCCTCCCTGGCGTATGGGGTTAACGTCTTTCTCCGTAATCCCGCATATTCTCGTGAGTAACGCAGTTGCGCAGGAATCGGGAGCGGTTAACTTACTGAGGTATGTGAGCCGGTCGCTCAGAAAACAATGGCAAACTACTGAGCGTAATCTTGCCTAGTACATCAATAGCAGCTGCAAAATATTGGTGTTGAAAGCAACGTCCTGTAAGGGATATGCACAATAAAAAAAGGACACTTCAGGGCATGTTGTATAAAGATATCAAAGAAATAATTTTCTAAACGAATCAAATACATCACTGGGGCGGAGTAGCTTAGACGTAACAAGGTCCACTTCTAACTCGTCGTAGACCTGGTTAAATTAAAAATGTGCGTAGCTTTTATTTTTACAAAACAAGAACAGCGTTGTATAAACCTCCCTGATCCTGGAGTAGTTGATCGAACTCTAGCTTGGCTGGACACGGGTGACAAACTCAAGAGCTGGGTGCACGTTGCACACATAAAAGCCCATTAACAGTTGTATATATGAGAGAGAGAGAGAGAGAGAGAGAGAGAGAGAGAGAGAGAGAGAGAGAGGAGAGAGAGAGAGAGAGAGAGAGAGAGAGAGAGAGAGAGAGAGAGAAGGCCCAATATGTCACTACCAAGGCTACATTTCAACATGAGAAAACTCCCTACAACAGAATATTTATAGCACGTGTTATTCCACTATACACACAACCGGACCCTCATTGATGCTACGAAGTTAGTGCACTGTGTTGAGATTCTCTATGTCTATCCATGGGAGGACAAAATATGGAGGTATCGGTGGGGAGTGAGGTGACCATTTGCCACAACCAAATACACCATTGCCAGCAACCAAGAACCACCAATACAGTAGCCACAAGTGTGCATGTTGCCTCCACCAAAAATACACCAACGCTGGCAACCAAGAACATCTAATACAGTTGACACACATGGATGTGTTGTGGACTCAGAACATGAACACAAATATAGGTTATAGTACTGTAACACTTGTGTTGAATTTGGAAAGACGGGAGGAAATGGAAAGCCTGGATTCCATCGTGCCACCTCTACTACT